>PVJX010046083.1:0-12446 GCA_004027295.1 Dolichotis patagonum | reverse complement strand
CGATCCCCGGTACCAAAAAAAAACCAAAAAATTCCCAAGTATCTGGGACTATAGGCATGCACCTCTGCACCGAGATCATCAGTTGATATTAACAAAAGATTTCTATGCCATTTATAGATTGAAACTATGCCCCCAAGTCCTCTGTGTTATTGTTCTATTGTGTATAACAAATTTCTCCAAAACTTATTGAATTAAATAATACATGTTTATTATCTCAGTTTCTAAGAGTGTCTTGCTGTGTAGTTCAGGCTTAGGGCCCCTTATAAAATTTGACAAGTGCTATGTATGGTCATGTGGTGCCAGGAGTTCAAAGCCAGTCTGGGCTACATAGTTAGTTCAATGCCAGCCTGGACTATAAAACAAGATTCTGTCTCAAAAACAACAAAAAATGTTTTTGAGACAATATGTCAGTTGGGACTGTAGTCATCTGAGGCTTTCATCACGCCCAGAAGATTCACTTAAAATGGTTGACCCATATGGCTACCGATGGAAAACCTGAGTTCCTTACCACATGGGCCTCTGCAGGTGCTGCTTGACTGTCATGGTGACACAGCAGAGCAAAGAATCTGAGGGAGGGCAAGTCAGAAGCCATCAAGCCTTTATCACTCAGGCTTTCAGTGCGATGGCCCATTAGTTCTGCATTATCTGATTGGTTCTAGGTATCAGCCCTTTCTGCTGGGAGAGGACTACAAAAGGGCATGAACTAGGACACAGGGATTACTGGGGGATCATTTTGGAGAGTGGTTGTCACATTTCTCTAACATAGACATCAAATTAATGTTTTGAAAAGACATAGGAAATATTTTAGACTCTTATCCCAATTTATATTTTATATTATATGAGGACAAATGTCATTTAAATCAATATTTTGACTTTCCCTTGATTTCTACCTTTTCTTGATTTATTAAGCCTGAGGCTGCTCAAATTTATGAAAGTGGATGGAATATAGAGATTTGTCTACTCTAATTGCTGAGAAATATTTTTAATGGCGTATCTGATTTGAATGTCTCAATTATGTATAACTTGGTAAGTATATGTACATCTCATTTGAAGAAAAAACTGCCTTCTGCTCCTACAATAATTATCTTCATTTTATCTGTAGCTTTTCCTAAAGACAGAGGTTATTTCTTTTGTCAAAATTTTAGCTGCTTCAAATGTGATCGAGCCCACATCAAGTACAAAGAAAATGTTTCATTTTTCTTATCTTCTAATCTGAATTTTTCCTGTACTTCAATGAAATTAATGCCTATAATATTTCCTGTCCATAGTAGAACCTTACTAGAAAGTGCTTTTATAATATTTTAAAATTATATCATCTATGAAAACTTGCCTATAATTGGCTAAGTGGAGACATTAGACAATCAAACACCTCTTCCCTTTTCAAAGGGCTGCTTCCATGGGGCAGTATAAGCTTTGAAAAGTGGATGCAATTTTATGAAATTGGTGGCTTGTGATGCATTAAAATCTAGAAAGTGCATTTCATTTCAAATTAAGGTCTTGAAAGTAATGCTCTTTACTTAGAGTTGCACTATTTTAATAAAACTTCAGGGATAATTATTTTAAAATCATTATCCTATGCTTAAATGAAAATCACAAGAATTTGATATAGAACTTTAGAATTTAAAGCACAAAAGATGCCAGAGTCTATTTAACATATTTAAAGAGGTTCAAATTAAATAAACGTTTGCCACCACCCAAAACCTCACTCAAGTGTGAGTTGTTTTTGTCTCTCCCACTGCTTGCAGGGTGTAACGTGGGAGAACTGCAAGTCCCCAGGGCTCTGCAGCAGACCACTTTTACTTTGTCTTAAGTCTCCTTTGCCACCCAATCTTCTGGATTAGACAGTGAAGGAGAGGGCATTGTTTTCAGAAGTTCTCAGTGGTTGGCACCAAATATTCTCTAGGTCTCAGTGAGGGTTCATCTGTAAGACTCCTCAGTTGGAGTTTGCCAAGTGCTTGAGCTGGTGGGATAAACAGAGGACCAAAAGCAGTCAGAGCTGTTGTCTTTGAACCTTCTCTTCTTTCCTTCCAGCTTCAGTGTTCTCCCACCCAATCCGAGCTTGCAAGCTCTGTTGGGGTTGAGTGAGAAAATATAGAAGTCGGTTGTTGCTCAGTGGATGGCATGGGGCACGCCAGAAAGTCTCACCTGCTGTCTTTGTCTCTTTCCTTGAGTCTTCTGCCAGACTGTTAGGCACTAATGCCTCTTTTAAGTGTGGGATGAAGCAGGTAGGATTTGATCCCGGAGCTGTTGCTGGTCCTCTTTGTCACTACTCACAGCAAAACCAGCATGCAAGAGTAAAGAGTCAGTAAATGGAAAGACTCATTTCTGAGCTCCTCCCAGATGAGTCTTGGATTTGCCTTCTTGTTTTTAGGTAGATTTGAATTGGGTTTCCATCACTTGAGACCAAAATGAATCCTTATTAAATGAGAAATTACAAAATGAAAGTACCATTTGTAAATACAAATGTTATCTCATGAATTTTTAACCAATAGATGAAGGAAGAATTTCATTGTGTTTTACATTAGTAACTTGAAACACACAGATCTCTCTCTCTCTCTCTCTCTCTCTCTCTCTCTCTCTCTCTCTCATTTTTGTTTCTGTTTTTTGAGACTGGGTCTAACTATGTAGTCCAGACTGTCCTTGAAGTCACTATGTATCCCAGGCTGGCCTCAAACTCACCGTGATCCTCCTGACTCAGCCTCCCAAATGCTGGGACTATAGGCATGCAGCACCACATTCAGCCTATCCAATAGATTATCAAAGTAAATTCTTAGTATGTCTTTGTGAGGGGCTATTAAAAAAATAGAAATGCGATCATACATAAGAATTCAGAAGATACTCAGAACGGTTCAGAAGGAAAGGCAGTGGAGTAAGCAAGACGAACAGTGCTTTAGAGGTTTGGATTAGCTCAATAGCTGGATGAAGACGGAAGAGAAAGCTGGTGAATTCAATGCACAAAAGCTTTGAGGCAATTCTGAGCAGCAGAAACTCTTTTTCCTCATTAAAGGAATTTCAAGACTGTCATCTGGAGAAATGAGAGCAGGAGATAAAATAAGAACCAGTTGCAGGGTCAGTTTCAGGGAGGAAATCACACAGGTTAGTAAGTACCCAAGTATTTATTTGTCCTATGACTTTGTCCTATACGCTATTGTCTCAAGACTTCGTGAGCTCCCAAGCCAGATAGATTTAAGAACCACATAAAAAGAGGTGGAGATTTTACATTTTGGGTCTGATTTCTGCTTTTGTCTCAGACGGCAACAAAGCCCCTTGGTTTATGGTTTCTATTCATAAGCTAGAGCTGATGATGGGGTAAGGCCCTTGGGGAAAACACAGAGAATGTGTATGTGTGCAGGAATGGTGCTGTAGTGGAAGGTGCTCGGGGCAGAAGTGTTGTCTAGATTGTGTTCTTAATCACTGTTCCCTTTGTCTCTGTTGGCAGGCACTTTGATAAATGGAGAGAAACAGCAGATTTGTAGGCTCCTGTCATATACTCTGGGCAATGTATCCTGCAGAAGTAACAGAGGAGGATGCAAATACTCAAAGTTCAGATTTAAAATATACACAAAAATATTACTTCTCCCATGCCTTCTACCCTTCGGAAAAAATTGTTGGTAACTGTTTCTCCCCTGTTCCACTTTCATCTGTAAAATAGCCCTTTTCGTGACATTGTTCCCTTGAAAAGCTGCCTTTAGCTAGGTGCAGTGGCGTACACCCATAATCCTAGCACTGTGGGAGGCTGAGGCAGGAGGATTGCAGTTTTGAGCCCAGCCTGGACAACTTAGTGACTTATGAAACCCTGTCTCAAAATAAAAAGACCCAGGTTTATAGCTCTGTGCAAAGTCTCTGCGTTCAGGTCTCAGGCCTACGTGGATGGGGGAGCTACCCTTATACTTGGGGAAGAGAAGAAAAATGAAAGATGACGAAGATAAATTCAACCAACTCCTCCTCCAGGCTTTTGAAAGAAAAGATGCTTTGGCAAGATTTTCAAATAATAGAAGATTTGATAGCTAATTTGGACAAACACGAAGTAAGAGAATCCCTGGGGAAAATGAGTCATGAAGCCCAAGTACATTTCAAAGCTTCCAGCGCAGTTTGAGAATGTGTCAGAAAAGCTTCAGATTATCTGGTTGGCAAATTCTCAGCCTCTGCCTCACTCTTCAACTGTGTTTTAACATCTAAATTACTTGGAGTTGCATTCAGTGGTGTCCTGTGAATTAGAGAGTTCCAAGTTTATTTCTGATTCTCATTCTAAAACCTTGCTTTTGTGACTGAGAGAAGCAATATATCCATAGACCAGGACATATTTATATACAAAAAATATCCAGTGTATGTGCTCCATCTCAAGATGTAATTTCAATTACACTAGAAAGTCATGTGTTTAAAAATATGTACCTAATAAATCCTGTGTCATCCAGAGAAACAAGACCTGTTATTAAGCTACGGCCTTGGCTGGCTATTCATTTTCCTGGTCAGGACCTCAAGATGGTGGCAATTTAAAGTTTAGTTCTGAAAGCAGCAGCCCTTTTGCCTTGGAAACCTTTTTACCCTCTTCTGTTGCTAGGTCCTCCAGCCCTGTTCATGCACTGGGCATAATAGCCCCTTATGAGGAAATGACATTTAGAGCTCTCTCCATCTGTCAGCATAACACTAACGTATTAAAAATCACATGTTATGTTAGTAAGGCCCTCTCTTTCCTGAAGTCTATTTTTTTCTGCTTCCAAGTCTGAAAATATAGTCAAAGAATAATTTTAAAGCAACACTAGCATTTGTGCAATCATTTCTGATTTAACAGTGTTAATTTTCTATGTTGAAAATTGCTTCTTTAATGGGCAAAGTATAACAAAAAGTAGCTGTGAATACGTTTCTTCTCATCATATGTCGTTTTCCTAAGGCATTTCTTTCCAAGTACGTTACTACAGGTGCAAGCAGATAATGATTTATTGAGTGGATTGTTCTGCATTTTCTCTTTCATTCAAATGCCTGGCAAGTTGTGGATACCCAATAAATAAATAAATGTTTGAATGAATTAATGACTGCCTGATGAGTCAGACCTGAGTAATTACTTTATATTGAGCTCCAGGTCAAGATCCAAGTTTCGTACTTGTTGGAAGAAAAATCTCTTTCCATTATCTTGATAAGATACCAACATTATTATGTATTGTTTTAATTTTTAAACTGCTTTATGATGAGAAATGTCAAATATGCAGAAATGCTGGAAGAATTTTATGGTGAATAATTTTATACCATCACAAAATTCTTCCATTCACATTTTACCATACTTGCTTCATCATCTGTATAAATCCATCTTATTTTTCGGTGCATTTCCAAGTAAACTGAAGGTATCTGTACATTCCCTCCATATACTTCAGCATGCAAATTACCAATTGGAGTTTGGTTTTGTCAAAAGTTTTTCTTGTGGTGCAAAGTGTACATACAATGACACGCACAAATGTTAGGTGTACATCCACTGAGCTTTGACAAATGCAAACCTGGAGCAATAAATAAAATATTGCAATCACCACATAAAGTTTTTTTCTTTTACCTTTCTTGGATAAACCCTCCCCTATGTAACACTCTCCCCTGTCTCAGACCCTCCCCCACAACAGGAAAACACTGTTGTGATTGTTGTCCACTATAAATCATCTTTGTGCACTTTACAACTTTATATAAATGGAATCATATTATTTATACTCTTTTATATGAAGCTTAAGTTAGTCAGCATACTGTTTTTGAGATTCATGCATTTTGTAGTATATATTGACAGCTAAATCCCTCTATTGCTGAGTTGCATTCCATTATATGAGTGAATAGTTTGCTTATCCATTCCCTTATCGGTTTACACTTGGGCAATTTCTTGTTTTGACTATTAAAAATGAAACTATCATGAGCCTTTGTGTAAAAGTCTTTCTGTGAACATATATTTTTATTTCACTTGGGTAACATCCAGGTTGAATTGCTGGATCACTGGGCAGGTGTGTATTCAGCTTAATAAGTTGCCAGACATTTTGCTAAACAGGTTGCACAATCTTTTAGTCACAACAGCAATAACATATGAGAATTCCAAGTGCCCCAGATCATTGCCAACATCTGGTTTTGTCAGTCTTTTTAGTTTAAATCATACTAGTGGATGTATATATTTCATCCTTTTTTAAAGTTGCATTTTTTGATGACTAATGATGTTGAGTATATTTCCATGTGCCTTTTGGCCATAAGTCTATGTTCTTCTGTGAAGTGTTTATGCAAATATATATATATATATGGATTTTATTATTAAATGTCAGGAGTTCTTTATCCTGGACAGCAGTCATTTGTCAGGTATATGTTTTCTGAAGTTTTAGGGCTTTTACTTCTATATTGAGCCCTAAAATCAATTTCAAAGTAATTTTTTGTGTATAATGAGGTAGAAACTGATGTTATTTTTTCTCATATTATCATCCAATTATTCCATCTTCATTTGTCAAAAAGATTATTCTTTTCTGGTTGGATTCATTTAGTGTTATTATTTAAAAACTCAGATGACAATTATGATATAATAGGGGAGATCAATTCCTAGGTTCTATTGTTTTACATCAATGTATTTGCCAGTCATTATGTCAGTACCATATTATCTTGATAGCTGTACCATTATAGTAAATAATAAACTCAGATAGTATAACTTCTTAACTTTGTTCCTTTTTTTCAAAATCTTTTTAGCTATTATATGTTCCTTGATTTTTAAAATATAATTTTAGATGCAGCTCATCAATTTCTACAAAAATTCTATGCATAGTTTTATTGGAATTGTATTGTCTCTATAGATCATCTTTGAGAGATTTGACATCTTAATAATAATTTAATTTTCTAGTCAACTATGAAATACTCTATGTGTTAGTTACTTTTCTCAGTTACTTAGATACTTTACTTAGTTGCTTTTCTTAGTTACTTTGTTGAGACACAGTATCTGATACCCATAAGTTAAAGGAGGAAAGGTGTATTTCAGTTAAAGTGTGTAGAGTTTTCAGTCCATAGTTGGCTGGCTCCAAGGGCGAGAAGCATAGCAGAAAAAAAGCAGTCCATGGCACAGCAGGCAGAAGGCAGCAAGCAGCAAAACAGCAGCAGTAAGGGTTCCTTTCTCTTTTATCCCCATGCTACACCCAGGATGGGCCTTTCCACTATCCACATCCAGAATTATACTAAAGCAATTTAGTTATCACACATCTTCAATTCATATTCACACACCCTAACCCAGCCACCTCCCAAAAGCCCCACCTACAAGCACATGAGGCTTTGAGGGGGCCATCTAAATACAAGCATTAACAGTGTACTATTATACTTATTTAATCTTCTTTAATATCTCTCAGCAATGCTTTATATTTTTTGTGTACAAAATTTAGAAGTTTGTTATACTCATTTATTGTCTTATAAATGTAGCTATATGTAGCAGAACATACAGCATGATATAAAGAACATATGTTACAGGCTATATGTTCTGAGTTGCATGTTATGCTTTTCATTATGTTCTATGTTATAATACTTCATGATTTTGATATCATAGAAAATCAGTTTTTAAGATTTCATTTTCCAATTATTTGTGACCTTAATTGATTTTTCATACTAACTGTATCCTGTGACTTTACTAAATTCACTTACAAATTCTTGCATTTTTTTTGTAGATTCTTCTGGTTTTTGTATATAAGTAATCATATCACCAGCAAATACAGACAAATCTGTCTTTTCCAATTGCTCTGCTTTTTACTCCTTTTTATTTTTCATTTTACCTTATTGAATTCATTAGGATCTTGTGTACAATATGAATAGAAGTGATGATAGTGGGAAACCTTGTCTTTTAATAGTCTTAAGGACAAAACATTCAGGCTTTTATCATTAAATTTGAAGTTGGTTGCAGATTTTTAAAAGATGCCCCTTACTGGATTAAAGAATTTTCTATTTATTCTTAATTTACTAAGAGTTTGTATGACAAGTGAATGTTGAATTTTTTCCTACATCTATTTAAATTATTGCATAGTTTTTCTCATTTATTCTGTTAATATGATAAATAACATCAATTGATCTTTACATGCTAAAAAGCTTTCTATCTTTGAGATAAGCTCTATTTAGTAATTGCATATGCTCCTTTTGAAATATTGTTGAATTCAGTCTACTAGTATTTTGTTAAGAATTATTTCACATCTATATTCATGAAGGATGTGTATGTAAATTTCTTCTCTGGACTGCCTTTTTCACAATTTAGAATCAGAGTGATTACTGCAACACAAAATACATCATGGCACTCATTCACATCATATTTTACAAAGTTTTGGTAAGATTGGTGTGATTTCTCCCACAAACATATGTTAGAACTTACATGTGAAACCATCTCAGTATGGAATTTCCTTTTTGGAAAAGTTTTGTTTTTTTTTAAGTTTTAAACTATGAATTTAGTTTCTCTAAGATATAGGACAATTCACTCTCACATTCTGCATATATTCTAACCACAAATCTTTCAGGCGTGACCTTCAAAGGATATGCAGCAACTGATCTCTTCTTATTACCTCCTTAGCTACTATCTTAGATCACACACCACAGTCCTTTTCTGAACTACTGTAGCAATCACCTTCCTGGAATTTTTCCTTCTGCCTTTGCTTCTTTATGTCTATTCCCAATACAGTGGTGAGTGTGCCTATTAGCAGAAGTCACATTTTGTACTATACAAAGCAATTTGCCCAGAGTAAAAGTAACAATTCCGTCCAGTAACCTGTAAAGATCTGCAATGTCTAGCATTGCTTTAACCCGCTTATTACTGCTCCCCTTGTTGGCCTACCCACTGTTTGTGGAGCAGGCCTAGCATACTTAGCCTTAAGACCTTTGTACATGCTTCCCCTATATTTAACACACTTTCTCTTGAGTATCTCTAAGTCTTCCATCCTGCTGTCCTTCAAGTTTTGCAAAAATGTCATATTCAAAGAGAAGCCAGCTTTGAATACTTTACTTAAAAATTCCCCATGCTCCCTTGAATTGCCTGTCCTTCCTTTTTTGTTCTATGCACTTATGATGTTCTAATATACTATGTACTGTTTATTTATTTAATTTGTCTCTCATCTCAACATTTCCATGGCTTTTTGTTCATCTTTTTATCACTGCTCATTTTTTTTCACTGAGAATCTAAACAACACTTGGTAAATAAAGGGTATTCAGTAAATATTTATGAAAAGAATGAACTGTAGTGTACACAGAATCAGTATTTTCAAGAGAAGAACCCTTACATGTGTAAGGTTTCTAAACCAACATCGGTATTCCCTTTTCACTAATACCCTTACTTTCCTCATTTGAAAAATGAGGGATATTTTTTGTGTTTTTGTTTTGTTTTGTTTGGGCTTTTTGGTCTGGATTTTTTGGTAAACAACTAACATTATAAGAGTAATTTCATATCAGCATTCAGCAACAGTCTCATAGGACTTATTCACAGAAGCAATGTGTTGTCTTACAACAATTGGCAGAACTGACAAGTGGGATTGCTAAATGAAAATTGTTTGTAATTAATTCCCCCAATCCCTTCCCCATGCCATACAACTTTGCATTACAGTACTTACTTATAGTACTTACTTATAGTACTTATAGGAGTACTATGTAAAATATATATGAGAGAAGAGACTTATGGAAGTTTGTAGTGATTTGAGTAAATGAAATTTGCAAATATAGATATTTTAAACTAGCTTTTTTCACACTCTAGGATAAGAAGATACAATAAGTTTTGGGAATCCAAAGAAATATTCCTGCCTTTGAAACATGGAAAAGGATACTTGTGAAGGGAATGATAGGAAAGAAGACAAAGTAACATTCCTGCTGTGTTTGAATGTATGTGTCCCTACAAAACATAACTTGCAATTTAAATCCCAAGGAGATGGTATGAAGAGGTGAGGCCTTTGGGGAAGTGATTAATGCTCTGTAGAAGAGATTGAAGGGAACACTAATGCCTTTTGCCTTCTGTAATGGTATAGATTTAAAATATACCCACCCCCTACAAAGTCACATAGGTTTGGATGGTGATTGGATCACAAGCTGTACTCATCATCCATTGTTGAGTTCAGTGGTTTTAGGAGCTAGTTGGAGCTGGGTTTTGGGGTGGGTGAGTGGTGTGACCTAAGGGTGTGTTCCTGTTTCTCGTTTCATCCTTCTCTCTCTGCTTCCTGTCTGCCATGGGTCAAGTGAGCATTTTTTGCCCTGCCAGGTCCCTTTGCCATCCTGTTTCTGCCTTGGAGCCAGCCAATCGTGGACTGAAACTGTGAGCCAAAATAAACCTCTCCTCCTGTAAGTTGTGGATATTGGATATTTTGTACCAGTGATGGGACACCACCCATCTCTTCTTTAGACAACATTTGTCTCTTCCTCCTTGGTCATGTGAGGATGCAACAGGGAGAAACAGA
Source organism: Dolichotis patagonum (assembly GCA_004027295.1). Taxonomy (NCBI): domain Eukaryota; kingdom Metazoa; phylum Chordata; class Mammalia; order Rodentia; family Caviidae; genus Dolichotis; species Dolichotis patagonum. The sequence goes on along the minus strand of PVJX010046083.1, from coordinate 2,043 downwards.
ACGAGGAAGAAACCTTCAATAAACACTGAATCTGCCACCACATTTAACTTAGCCTTCCCAGACTCCAGAACTATAAAATGTACCTTTGTTTCTTATAAATTATCCAGTGTGAGATATTCTGTTATAGCAGCACAACTGGACTAGACCATGCTCATCTTAGGTAGCTCATTTGTGGGAGAGACTGCATAAATGTGAAAGCTGAGTTGATTGATTCCTCCAAACTATTTATGGCCATGTGCCCACTGGAAATTTTTTAAATGTATAACCTCAGTTTGAAGATTGCCTCTATAGTTTTAACTCCATTCTTCTGCAACTTTGGTCCTCAATCATTCTGGTAAATATACTTAGTGGAGGGGAAATGCTATTGATGATTTAAATTTTTAGTAACTGATCTTGCCTAAGCTAACTCTGAAAAATGAAAGAGGCTGAGGTTAGGGATACTTATGAAGTGTTCTCAAATGTGAAACCAGACTCTACCTAGTAAGTTACTTTGTCTTCTCATAGAGTCTTCTGTGGGATATAGAATGCCCATTATGAATGATGGGAAAGTACAACTTCCTCTAAGTGGTTTGCAACCTGGAATGTGTGGAAGTTGTAAAAGAATTTTATTGTAAGCTTCTAAATCAAAGTTCTCCTCTCTTTCTTAATTTATTTGGAAAGTTTCCACCTATACTTAAAAAGAACCATATTGTACTGTTCTTTATAGCTGTGCTTTTCCTGTTAGGTCACTTATTACCTATTTCTTCATAACAATTACATCAATATTTCTTTTCCTGAAGACAACAAATCATTATAACTTCACAGTTTTATGGGATACAGAAATTCAGGTGTGGTTTACTTGGATATGTTTGGCTTTTTTTTTTTTGAGATAAGGTCTCACTATATTGTCCAGGCTGGTCTCAAAATCCTGGACTGAAGTGGTCCTCTTGCCTCAGCCATCCAAATAGCTGGCACTAAAAATGTGTAATGGGTTTTTTAAAAATTTGTAAGAGTTATTTGCTTTACACTAATTTTCATATACCCTTCCAATTAATACATAAAAATATAATAATATACATAAACATTTTTAGCACCATCTATGTCCAAACATAAATATCTACTGTAACTTTATTCACAGAGTAACAATGTACCATAATTTGTTTAGCTATCTGTTTTTATTGATGCGCATTTCAGATATTCCTAGATATTTTTGCTATTACAAAGAAGGTTGTAGTTAACAACATTATACATGCATCCCTATACATTTGTGGTTTAACTACTCAGCATCCATCCTATCCTCTCCTTCTCATATATCTTGTTTTTCTATATGCCTTTGGGAAAGATCTTTACCTGTGTGGGTACCTACTGATGGGTTTAAACAATGTGATAAAGTCATTGGTTCAGAGATATACCTATGCTTCAATCCACTGTAAACATTTTTCATTTTGAAACAGGGTCTCATTAAATTCACCAAGATAGGCTCAAAACTACAATCCTTCTGCCTCAGTCTCCCAGAGTGCTAGGATTACAGACCTCTACCACCACACCTGGCTAGAGAATCTTGATGATATTGTCAAGCTGCCAGATCACGCAACCTTGAAGTACCCTTGCCTTTACTGTTTTAGTGTATACTGGTCTGACTTCTGCCAGTACTGAATGTGTTGTTTAAAGGACCACATCTTATTAAAGAGTTTCTGCATGTTGAAAGAGACTTCCAGCATAGTGAAAAGAAAGCCCACAAATTGGGAAAAAAATCTTAATGGACTGTCCCTCAGACAAAGGACTTCTGTCTAGAATGCATAAAGAATTAAAAAAACTAGACTCCCGAAATTCAAAGACCCAATCCAAAAATGGGCATCTGAAATGAATACACAGTTCTCAGATGAAGAAATACGAATGGCAAATAAATACATGAAAAAATGTTCTTCCTCATTAGTCATTAGACAAATGCAAATTAGAACCACACTGAGATTCCATCTCACCCCAGAAAGAATGACCAGAATAAAAAAAAAACTACCAACAACAAATGCTGGAGAGGCTGTGTGGAAAAAGGAACTCTTCTGC
>PVJX010046082.1:0-12447 GCA_004027295.1 Dolichotis patagonum | reverse complement strand
GTATTTAATGGCACTTTTTGGTTTTGGTTTTTAGTATTTGTTAGTTGCATAGTGTGTATTCGGTTTATATATATTATATTATATTATATTATATTATATTATATTAGGTTTTAACAAATTGGTTTCTTGAGTATTGTAATTGCTCATTAAAGCATTTTTGTTGTGACTTTAAAAATTCTTTTTGACTAATTCCAATATCGATATCATCTTATTCCTGGTATCTCTTCTTATAGGAGTTGTTCTTGGTATGAGTAGTGATTTTCATAACATCCTATGTTTGGTATGGAATGGCAGGTGACTGGATCAAATTTAAAAGCTCTGGTTTAGGAGAATGATGTAGGGTTTCAAAGCACTTTCTGGGCCTTCCGGTGTACTTTGTTTATCGGGTGGCTGTGGTGCTCTCTGGTATTGCTGGCAAGAGCAGAAGGCATTCCCTCAACATACCCAGGGCTGCTTGGTAGAGGGTGCGGTAGATCAGGTCTTCAGGGAAGACACGAGTATCTGCTCACCAAGTAGCCCTGTGCTGGATGCAAGGTGGAGAGCCTCCTGCTCGTATGCAATGCCACGTCTCCCAGGGCCCTTCTACCTCTGTGGGATGGAAGGCCTGAAAAGACCAGAGTTGGTATGCAGCCTTTTTTCTTCATTTGAATTTTTTATGGAATTGAAACATCATTCTTATTTCCCTCTGGAGCCATACCTTCATTGTAAGTCAAACAACAGAGCTATCAAATTTCTGAAAACTGTTTCCCTACAATCTCTGTCCAGACTCCACGGTTTACTCCAGGGACACAGTTCTGGTCTATCAGAGGCTCTTTTCATTCTCATAGCAAGCACCCCTTCCTAACTGGTCAAATCCAATCCAGAACAGACATTTCCTTTATAGTTTCTTCCACTATCGAAGAGACGAAATGATCAGTGCAGAAGGTGAAGATCAGATGCTCCACTTTGTACAAAGTAAGTTAGATACACTCACAAATACCAAGCCCCCAGTTCCAAAAATAACTACCTCTATGCCAGCTAATAGTTCTGAATTATAAAAGCATTCTGGGCCTGACTGGCTATTCATACATTACCCTCACAATATTACCTTACCTCTTCTTCCTCACTTTATCTTTACTGAAATGCCTGCCAGCACACTCCTGCCATCTAGTTGCATTTTCCATGATTGATGCCACATTCACCTTAACCTCTAGAATACTTTGTATGGCAGCACAATTTACCTTTTCATTCACACCACATGTTGCTCAGCTTTACTGCTGTCTATGAAAGTATACCTAGTGTTAAATGTGAGGCTTCCCTTGAGCATCCCCCATCCTCTCTATGATGGTTGTATGACTCCCCCAGATTGAGATGCATTCCTAATGCCCTCTCGACACTTCTAAACTGGCTACATTCAGCTCTGCAAGTGTTCAACACCCAAACCTCTGCACCTATTCATTCAATCATCACCTTCTAGCACATCCTGTTCCAGACTCCGTGCTGATGCTGAAAGGCAGCTCAAGAAGCCCCAGGCCTTTTTAGGAGAATGACACATCCATAGACAATACAGAGTGATTGGTGCAACAGTAGAGGGGAACAGAAGGGGCTTCTCACATCCCAGGAGAGCCAGAGGTGATATCTAGGAGCAGAAGAGACCAGACTGGACTCACAAAGGATGAGCAGGAACCAGTCACAGGAAAAGGAGAAGGAAGGGCCCTGGATGCAGAAGAGGTGGCTGCCCTAGTCACCAAGGTGTAAGCCGGTGTTGTCAGGGTCTGCGTGATGTGCCATGGAGAGGCAGCGCAGCACGGAAGGGCTTCATGTGCTCAGTGAGGAGTTGTTTTGTAAAACAATGAGCAGCCGGTGAAGGGCTGACAGCAGGGAGAGACTTGGCAGACTGTTTGCAGGCTGGGGTGCTCAGTCTGACTGCTGTGGAAGCCTGAGCACTGGGGGTGCAGCAGCAGAGGAGGACACTTTGTGCTAGACTCAGTATCACTCATCCCACTAACTTGAGAAACTAATCAAGCAACCGACCAACAAAACCACTCCTCTTAGGCACAGCCAGAGACATCCTGAGCCCATCATGCATCAGGGTAATGTTTAAGAAGGGACTGTTCCACAGGTGGCAGGGAGGAAGATCAGCAGGGTAACCCAAATTCCACAGGTGCTAGAGAGAAGTCCCAAGCTTCATACATGTGTGTCAGAAAAGTCACCTGAAAACATAGCTTCACCTATCACAAAGGAAAAGCAGGGCTCATCTCTCACACACTTTCTTTCCCTAAGACTTTCCCACTCATGGTCTCCTTGCCTTTCAGAGCTATCCTCAGACCCACGTCAATTGGTGTTTTCCCAGGGATAGCAGTAGGTATAGGCTAGTGGGGTGAGCTCAGAACTCAGAGTTAGAGATCTGGGGTCACCTGAACATGCCATCTCATTAACTTCCTTGAGCCTCAATTCTCCTGCATAATAGGGGATTCCCACACTCCCTTGCAAGCTGGCTACAAGGGTCCAAGATGATGATGGTAAATGTGCAGCATGGAGTGGAATGGATGTCCAGTTAATATGAGTGGTGGGAACTGCAGGGCCTTCTACAGGCTGGGCCCTACCCCTTGATCTCTGAACTATGACAGCAGACACAAGTCTGGAATCAGGGGCCCCTGAAAAGATTTATTATGGTTTCTTTTGTAATGCCCCAAATTGGGGACAGTTTGTTAAAAGAGAAATGTCTACAGGACCTGCTGCTTTTGCCCCTCAGGACTATTAGACAGCTGCTAAAAAGAATAATTTAGTGTCTTTCTTCATGGGAAACTAGAGGCATACCCATGAAAATCACTCATTTATAAAGAATGATATGTGTATTGTATGTACTGTCACAGCATTTATGTAAGATTAAAAGGAAAAAATGTCTGTCCCATAGTTGGTTCTCTGTATCTGAGGACTTTATATCTGTGAATTCAATCAAAGATCAAAAATACTAGCAAAAAGATTGACCTGAACATATACAAACTTTTTTGTCAGTATTTCCTAAACAACAGTATAACAACTATTTCCACAGCAGTTAGATGGTATTAGGTTATTATAAGTGATTTAGAGTTGATTGAAAATTTATGGGAAGAAGTATGTAGGTTCTATACACATACTCCACTTATAAAAGATATTTAAGCATCTCTGGAGTTTGATATCCTTGCAGGGCCTTGAAAACAATTCCCTGTGCACAGCAGACCATAACTGTTTACAGTCTGTGGGATTATGTGAACACGCGGAATGGGAGGAGGAACACACTCAAAATGCTGAGAAAGCTCACCTAGGCAATTTAGGACTTCAGGGAGTTAAGGCGAGGTCATTAACCCTTGTCATGCTATCTATATTGTTTGGTAGACTATATCAAGCATGCCTTCCTTTTATAATTTAAAAATGTAAAGAAAAAGAAAGACATGACCATGAATTCTAGATCTGCATCCTATAGCCTAACGAATTACTCATTTCTCTAAACTTTGCTGGCTGTTTATAAAATGAGAGTAATCTTACCCCACCAAGACATTGGAAATTCAAACACACACTCAGGATTTCATTCCATAAACGTTAGCTGCGAACCCAGGTATGGGCCAAGCGCCATGCTGAGGCATCAATTGCAAAGCAGGTCCGTGTAATACTTCTCCTGGCTGGTGACACAATGGTTTGATTGCTCTGCTACTCTGACGAGTGACCAGCATGACACTTCTAACCTTGTAGCAAAAAGGAGGATCGGGACTGGGGCTGTGGGTCTTTGGTGTCTTTCCCATGTGATTTCTAAAGGAAACCACCGTTGGCTGATGTGGCCAGGCAGAAACTGGGTCCCTGCTTTGTGTTACCACCTTCCACTGGGCTTGTGTTTCAGGTTTGAAGCCCAGGAAGAAAAATGGGGTGGCCGTCGTCATAGCTATCGTGATCATCTACTTGATTCTGCTCACAGCAGCTGCTGTGCTGCTGGAGTTCCAAGGTAAAGCAGTCTTGGTTCTGTGTGGTCCCGAACTAGACCCCTATGATTTAGGCACTAAGACTGAGTGGACAGTACTGGGGGGGTACAGATGCCCATCTGCTGGGATAGAGTGCTCAGTCCCTAGGCCACCACAGTGACGGGAGAGTGAAAACTAGTCTGTGCAGGGAGGGAGTGAGAATGCACATTGGAACGTGGGTGCCATGATTTCACGCTAGATTCACCATAAGCATCTGACATAAATGATTCCCAGCCACTGCATGGGAAAGAGCTTTGTCACTTGAATTGTTCATCTGAACATGATTTTGCTTCCAAAATATTTCCAATCCAGATGCCAAAGTCATGAGTCAATTCCACCGATAAGTACTGATGTCACCCAAACATTATGCACACAGTTGTCATAAACTCTTGCCAGCAACATGTGAAGGTCACACCTGAATGTTGCTTGAATATATTTAGGTCAGAGCAGCAGGCTGGTTGACACAAATTCATACCCAGTACATACAGGGAAGTCTGACTGCATGAGGTTGGGAGACTGAGGGTGGACGCCATGGGCACAGCTTTAAGAAATGTTCCAGGGTTGTGCGATGAATGTGCAGGAAGATACATACTCAAGTGTGGAATGAACTCTGTGCATACGCCAGGTTCTGACAGCACATGGACCTTGTGTTGATGAATTAAGGGCCTGCAAAAGTCACATAGCTGTGACAAAAGAATGCCAGGAACCAGCTCCAGTGAGGTCCCTAAAGTAATCTTGTATGTGCGTGTTTGGCGGGGTCCAGTTCAGCAACTGCAGGGGCGGCTCCAGATGCTGGAGATGTACAACTTCAATGGAACGCTTGCTGCCGAGGAAACCTCACCCTTCTCCTTGCTATGGTCCACGCGCCCCATACATGCGGCTCAGAGCACGTCAAAGCTGCACGACCTACAGGCCCAGCTCACAAAAGTCCAAGACAGACAGGAGAGCCTGTGGCAGGAGGTGGAGAACTTCACTCGGAATGCAGGTTTGGCCTCCTCCCCTCTGGGCTGGGACTTCTCAGAGATGTTGGTTTTCGTGAATCTCTTTCCTTGGCAAGAAAGGATTCCAGGATCCAGCCATGTCTGTGACTCTGGGGGACAAGGCAGTGGGTGAGAGTCCTGTGAGATGGATATGAAATTAGCAGAGCAATGCTGCAGGACACAGACCACAGGGGAGGCCACAGTTAGGTCCTTAGGAACAAGAGGGTCAGAAACCAGGGAACCAGAGGTCCTATCCAAAAAAAGAGTGGCCTCTCAGAGGATAAGGCTGGAGCAAGGAGTCAAAGGTCAGATCTGGGTCACAAAGTGACAACCATCTAGCAAGGTGAGTAAAACACAGAGCCGGGGTGAGTCCCGGGGACTGCTCCATAAAGGGAGCTCATAATGGCCTACAGGTGAGGAGGGAGCAACTGAGGGCTCCAAACCCTCAGTCCAGATGACATGAGGACCTTGCTGGTATCGGAGACAGGAGACTTTACCAAGAAACATTGGGGCTTGAATGGTACAGTAGTCAACAGACAGGAAGAAAAGGAGCCAGCGGCGGAAATGCTAACTCCCTGCCCCAGCACTCTGGGCCTTAGATAGCTGCACTCTTTCTCTCTTGGGCTGTCCCAGAATGGGAAATGCTTTGCCCTCAGCAGTTCCTAGGTGGCAACCCATCACACTGTGACATGGAATCTCAGCCTCAGCAGAGCTCCTTGCTCTGGCTCCAGTGTCCCCCCTGGGGCTTATGAGGGTGACCCCATGAGACACAAATCCAGGAGGACAAACCCCTCCAAAGGCTGCGGCCTCCCCGGAGAGCAAGACAAAGTCTCGGTCGGGCTGTGAGGAGAGGCTGCAGCTGCAGGCAGGTGGCCTGCAGGTGGGCAGGAAACAACTGAGGGCTCCAAACTAGTCCAGACAACACGGGGACCTTGTTGGCACCAGGGACAGGAGTAGGGGTGTTCTCCCTCCCTTGAAATGTGAAGGAGCTGCTTTGGCCAACATAAGAAAGTGCTTGCTCAACCCCAGGAGCCTCTGCTGCTGCACCAGGCAAAGCCTGGCGTAGCGAGGCAGTCCAGGCCTCTTTCCCACTCCTGCGGCTCTCAGGCACCTTTTCCAAGCCCTTTCTCCTGAACACACCCAGGAGCCTGAAGCCTGCCCTCCAAGCCGCTTTCTCTCTAATCTGGTTGAAGCCTCATTCCCCATTCAGTATAACGGGGTAGAGCCCGGAACCCCATGAAGAGTGTGTGAACTAAGGCAAGGGGACCCCCACAGTTCAAGCTGAAACCTTATTTTCTTCCCTTGCAGAGTTGTACAGGATCAAAGGCGAACGAGGTGCCCCAGGTAGGTTCATTGTCCTCTCCCAGCACCTTCCCCCAGGGGTTGCTTGGCCTATATGATCCGGGACCATGTCCAAAAGCCCTCACCGTACCATCTGACAGACTCCCTCAATTGCATCCCCTCTGCCCCTTGCCAGCACCTGGCCCCTGCCCTCTCCTTGCCTGAATCAACTTCCCCTCTTACTCCTCCCACTCGAACCTCACCATCTTCTCAGGCAAGTCCAAACCAATCCCCTCTGCTCATTCCAGCTTCTAAGCCTCCTCTCCCACAAGCACTTTCCCCTGCCATGTAGGGCTTATCACCAGGGTGCTGTGCTCACTCCCACAGGTGCCTGTCTTGTCTCCCTGCAGGGCACAATCCCATCTTCTAGCCCTGCCTGAGACAGAACTCTTCGGGACCCTCAGGCTCCACTGGTGTGGAAAGTAATGGTGACCACTGGGCTCACCTCACAAGGCTGCTTTGAGACCTAGGGGGATGATGTGAAAAAGATGGCCAACAGTAGCCTGTGTTCTCTAGGATAAACCTGTGGCTTATCTGCCGTCTTTCCCCTCCTCAGCTCACACATGTGTTGTGCAGCACACACGCACACACTCGTGTACCCAAACCTCCCTCACAACCCTGTCCCACTCCATCAGCTGGGTGGTTGAAATTTTACCCTGAGGATAAATATTCTTGGCGTTCCTGGGATGGAGTCCCTGGTGCTGTGACATTTTAGGCTGGCCCACCTCCACTCGGGTCAGGGAGAGCTGTGAGGCAGCCCTGGATGGGGCAGACGGTGAACTTAATGGCCTGCAGACCTGAGCACAAGCCCTGACTCTGCCCCTCACGAGATGGGTGACACGGAGCAAGTTGTTTAACATTCTGAGTTCCCCTGCTCTCCTGCAAGAAGGGGACAACGATCAGACAAGTGCAGCATAGAGCAGTTCCTGTAAGAGGCCCATCCGGTGCCGGCACAGAGTCAGCACTCCGTAGTGATGCTATGCTCTTTACCCGCTCCTGCTGTTAATCTTCTAATGGGAAGGTGGAAAGGATTTTGAGCAGCCGCAGACCTGATGAACAGTGGCTCCTCTCCTGTAAGGAGTGACTTTTCTGATGACCTCGGCCACGTCAGCTGATGGTGTCAGTGTTTCCTTCTGTCTACTGAGTGGGGTTGGTCTGATCTTGAAACTCTGCCCCATCACCCCACCACTAGGCTCAGAGCTCCAGGTCCAGATGGGGAGCCCACCCCCACTCTGGCCTCACTGTCTGCCTGTCTGTCTCTCTTGACTCCGGGGCCTCCATGGATACCCAAATCAGCAGAAGCTCACATCCCTTGTAAAAAACGGTGTCATATTTGCAAATAACCTATGCACATCCTGCTGTATACCTTAAAGCATTTCAGATTACTTGTAATATCAAATATAATGCAAATGCTATGTAAATAGTTGTATTGTTTAGAAAATGATGACAAAGAAAAAAGTTTATGCATACACAGTATAGGCAAATTTTCTCCAAATATTATCAATCTGTGGTTGGTTAAATCTGAGAATGTAGAACTCAAAGATGCTGAGGGTCTACTGTACAGATTTTCTATCTCCTCCGTGTCTCCCAGTCTCTCTGTCCATCTCTGACTTTCTCCCTCTCCCTCTCCTTTTCCTCCCTCCCTCTGTCTTCTGGAGCCAAAGAGCAGAGACAGGAAACAAACATTTCCAGAAGCTGGGGCACCACCTGCCTTCCCAGACTTGCCCCAACCCCCAGCCATTAGCGGGTGTGGCCTGTGCCTCCTTCCCGGCTTGCCTGGTCTTGCCTGGTCAGCATTCCCCAAAGGCTAGTTTTGTGATCAAATGCACTGGAGAAGCATAGGAGGGCAGGGGAGGGGTGTGGAGCGCACAAGTTCCTTGTTTCACACAGACCACAGCAGCTGCTGCCAGTTTGGCTCTCAGCCCAGGTTTCCTGGACACAGTGGGGAAAATAGCACCTCACTTCTGGGCTTCCGGGAGGGGATTGTGGAGCTCACCTGTTCCTCTTTTCCTTCCCCTGTCCATCCTGTACTTCTTTCCTTCCTGCCAACAAATGTTTATTGAAATTCCTGTAAGGAGAAGCCACTGCCATTGGCACTGAGATAGGAAGTATACAAGACTTTGTCTTCTCTGACCTTCCCCTTTAAGGAGAGCAAAGTATGGTGGGGCAAGATGCTGTGAATGATGGGGCAGACCCTTGTGTGAGGAAGTTTAGAGGTGCCCTGGCTCCCCAGGTCAGAGAAGGTTGCTGGGAAATGCATTCCAGAGGGCCACCTGTGCAAAGGTCCTGAGACAGAGCAGGGAGCTTGGTGAGTCAGGAAAGCCTTAGTCATGAAGTCCTACAGCCAGGGAGCAGAGGAGAGATCTGAGATGAGCATGGCCAGTGCACTCTAGGTAGGGTGAGCTAGGTGGGCACCCCTAGGAAAGCACAAGGCACTTTTCCTTCATGCCTGGCTGACTCTTTACACTAATTCCAAGCAACTATTGGTCTTATCCCCATTTTATAGTTGAGGAAACAGGCTCAGAGGTACGCGGACTTCCTCATGATCACATGAGCAGATTTGGAGGAGCTAAGTGGGACACCCAAGCCAAGGGCCAAGACCACAGCAGAAAAGAAACAGCCTCCACTGCTGAGAGGACAGTGCCAGTGGGGGCAGGATCCTAGGAGTTCACCCTGAGAAGCCCCGAGGAGAGGCCTGGGCCCAACCTGGCAGGAAGTGGACACTTTTTCCTAGAAGTGTGGGGGCCAGAAGCTTCCAACCTTGGTCTGCTGGGAGGAGGATTGACTCTTCAAAGTCAGTTGTGCCCTCTGCCATGACACCTCTGAGGCCCTGACCTCTGCCTTTCGGCTAAGGAGCCCAGAGAGCTCTCACTTGGTGCCCCATGTCCCCCTACTTCAGGTCCCCCAGAGAACCCTGGGAGTTTGGCATGTCACAGACAAGTAATCCAGGGCTAGGCCAAGTGCAGACCCTCAGTAAGGGATAACTGTTAGATCCTCGATGGATTCTTTCTCCTGAGACATGCCAAAAAGGACCCCCATGTTCAATGAAAGTCCTACTCTTCCATTCTGCTTCCATCTTCTGGACCCCAAGACATGCTACAATGTCCTGGGTCTTCCAAATTGGAGTGTGCTTTTGCTTTGATCTAGAAAGCTCACCACCAGCTCCCTCACCAAGCATCTTCCCAGGGCAAAGGCCCTACCCTTGGGAGACTTGGAACCCAGCAACCTCTCTCCCAACATATGGCTTTAGACAAGACCCCAGCCTTTCAGAATACCAGTCCCCCCCTAGTGACTTGGGAACAAGTGGCCCTGTGCTGCCCACCTGTATTATTGTGAGATTCACATGAGACCTGCCTGAAAAACAGTCCCTGGAAATGGTAGAGTACTGTGTGAGTTGTAGAAAAAATGGTCCTGTTCCCCCAGAGCTTGCCTTGAGAGTTTTACCCAAGAGATCTCCACGTGGTCATCTTGGGACGGCACATAACAAGCACAGTAACCCCATTTTAGTGGCCAGGAAGCTGAGGCTCAGAAAAATGAAGTAACTTGCATAAGGTCTTCTTGATAAAGGGCAGTGCCAGTCCTTAAACCCAGAGCTGTTGACCCAACTTCTCTAAGAAGACATCTCTGCAAATTTTTTGGTTTGCTTTTGCTTTCTAGACCACCAACTACCCTCCCCTTTCTTTTTCTTTTCTTCTTTCCATGGTGGTAAAGATTAAACTCAGAGTTTCACACAAACTAGGTACCCACACTATACCTGGGCCACATCCTCAGCCCTGGCCATGAGTGTCTTGTAGGAAGAATTTGTGTCTTCATCTTCTGCTTTTCCCTCCTCACAGTTTAGCTTGCCCATAACGCTTAGGGAGACCTTGCTGAGTGAATTACTGAGTGAATAGTGTTGTTCCCACCACTGCCCTCCATCTAACTGGCTCATTTGTGTTTCTGCTCCTCCTCCTCCTGTCTTCCAGGTCCGAAGGGGGCCCAGGGACTTCCAGGCGAGAAGGGGGCCGTAGGACCCGCTGGAAGCCCAGGTATGGCCCCTGTCATCTTCCCTGTAATGGCTCTGTAATCCATCCCCTGCTTCAGGCAGGGCATGCTCTGAGTCCCCTTTTCCTTCCAGGTCTCCCAGGACTCCAAGGCCCACCAGGCAGGAAAGGAGATCCCGGTGAGTAGGAAGGAATTCACAACTGGTATTCTCAGTGTGGGTCCTGGCTGTGGACATAGCCCAGGCTGCAGTTTAAGTTCCCCAGGGTCTATGAAGCTGGTGGCTGCCCTGAGATTTGGGATGCATTGAGAGGTAGGAGGAAGCACACTGCACAGCAGAGAGGAGGGCTGCGATCCTTAGGAGGCACTGACAGGTGGCGCCAGGCCTGGGAGGGCTGGAGGGCTGCAGCATGACTACCTGGTCCTCTGGGCCGGGCAGCTCAAACCAGAGAGCACTGTGAAGAAAGTCAGGTTCCTCCACTCTGCTGGAACTTGAGGACCTAGCACATGTGCCTCTGTGCCATTTCCTGTCACCTAAGTCTCAGTACACTGGGGGCTCTGGGTAATGCGAAGCCCATGGTCTTTGCCAGGAAAGTATTAGGCCTTATTTTTTAGGCTGCAGTTTAGACCTCCCAGGATCTTATCGATGACCCAGTCAGAGAGGATATGGACTAAGATGTCCCTCTCCAGAGGACAGACCTAGACAAGAGCTGGTGACTGTTACAGTTCACTCTGCTCTCCACACCCACCCTCCAGTCCCAAATTCCCCAGGGCTGAGGCAGCAGCTCTGTAAAGATGCAAAGATGCTCTCTAGGAGAGAGCAGAGCCAGAGGATTTGTGAGGAAGGGGAAGTAAACAAGCCATGCGCTCCAAGCCCGGGGCTGCTGAGGCAGAAAGGCAACGGCAGCAGTCATAGAGAGGCAACTCGTTAGCAGGGAAATCTTCAAGGAGTTGAATTTTGGAAGAAATTTAATAAACGGGATCCCAGAAAACCCACTGTTCTAAGTCTGTAGCAGGCATTTTCCCCCTAGGTTTAAAGAAATAGGAAGGAAAGTTTATGGTTCAGTGAGGGGCACACACAACACACTCACACCTCTCACACACACCGTGTGCTCACACATATCCATACACAGTCATCTGCAACCACACATCTGCACAGATAATCACATTCTTACACTCACTCATTTTCACACCCCCTTGCTCATATATACTCACTCACACATGTGTGTATATGTGTGCACGTGCAGGCACATACTTAAATTCCCATGCACACACATACTCATGCACACACTCATACACACTGTCACACAGCCCGTGCACAGATGCTTTCATACTCAGTCTTTGGGGGCTTGGAGCAGGGAAGGCTCACTCTGAGGACAGTGGCTTTTCCTCCCTTGTCTTTGGTCCTGGAAAGCAAAGGACTTGCGCTATGTTTCTGGAGCTCTCCAGATGGTATCAAGGGAAGCTGGCTGAATGAAAGAGCCAGAGCCCAAGGACTCAGTGATGTGCTTCAAGCAGCAATGGAGCCTGGAGTCTAGCTCCTCCTCAGTATGCTATCGACTGGACGTTTTGTTCAGCCCCAGCCCTGCGTGAGACTCACATAATTAAAACAGACTGAAGAAGCAGCTTCAGCAGTGCCATGTGTGGTGTGAGCCCAGAGTCCATTTACTTTCACCTTGGGGCACTGCTTGCTCCCCAAAGAAAGGCTAGCAAAACCTTCCACATGCCCCATGCTAGCCTAGGACTCCTGGGCAGTGTAGGAGGGAATCACCACCTCTCAGGTCCACTTTTGTCATGGGCATTGGAGCAATAAAGATGGACCTGCTGAGAACCCAGTTATGGCCAGCCCTATTTTACAGACAAGAAAATAGAGATGTGGAATACTTAAATGACATTTCCAAAGACATCCCGCCTGCCACATAGCAGAGCTATGATTCCAGTCAACTCGCTTTACTCAAAAAGCTTTTCTTCCATTGCTGTGTGGTCCTGTCTTTGGAGAGAGAGACAGAGAAAGAGAGAGAGAGAGAGAAACAGAAAGAGAGAGAGAGAGAAACAGAAAGAGAGAGAGAGAAACAGAAAGAGAGAGAGAGGGAGAGAGAGAGGGATAAAAGAGATACAGAGGTAGAGAGAAATGCAGAGAGGTGGGGGGGGGAGCCAGAGCTCTGCCTGGA
>PVJX010046081.1:0-12447 GCA_004027295.1 Dolichotis patagonum | reverse complement strand
ACCAAAAGGCAGGCTCAAAGCCCTAGCCCTCCCCAAGAAAGCTTAGAAGCTGTGTATATAGAAGAAAAAAGAAGCCATACACCTGAAATGTCTGAAATGATATCAAATGAAATAAATATGCAAATAGGGAAAGCTATGGAGAAATTCAAACCAGAAATACTTGCCCAGGTAAAAGAAGAATTGATAAAAACAGTGAAAGTAATAGTGAATGCATCTAGTGAAAACACAGCTAAAAAATTAGAGGAACAAAGCAAACAGAATCCCTCAAAGATAGATGACTATATTACTGTTTTTGTTAGATTTTTGAGCAGAATTGTTAAAAGTCTCACTGTTTAAATGTCTACTTTCTACCCTTTAATTTTGTAACTTGAACAACTATTTCCAATATGACAATATGTAACTTATCAAGTAGTGATTTCTCAATGCTTTTTTTTCTTTTGTTTTTTTTTTTCCTTTGGAATTCTGTATTGTTGTTCCCCTATTTTCTGTTTTGTTTGTTTGTTGTTTTTCTTTTTAAATAAAATTAAAAATAAAGTCAGGAAACATTACAATAATTCTGAACATTGATCAATGGATTGGTCGTTTTGAGGAAATATTCATTGTTGATAATATAAAGCTTAAACCAAAAAATTAGTTGCAGGATATTATTCAAAATTATAGTAGTAAAAGTCAGGCATGTTGGCACATGCCTGTAATCCTAGTACTTAGAAACCTGAGGCAAGAAGATTGTGATAAGTTTGAGGCCAGCCTAGGATACATAGTGAGTTCAAGGCCAACCTGAACTAAATTGTGAGACCCTGTTAATTTATTTCACCTAAGATGTTAATTTGTTTTTAAAAATTCATGTCATAGATACTTTCTATCATTTCAAGTCATTTATATTATAAATGTGTTTTGTTTGGGTTATGCAGATTCAGAAGTCATTGGAAAGCACAAAAACAATGGCACTATCTAAAATACTAGAAATAATATCAATTAACAGCCTTGATCAGGTAGTGTTTTGTGGAGAACTCTGTTCCAGACCCAGTAGGAAGAAGGGAAATGTCAAAACAGTGGATGCCATTTTAACTAAAGATCTCATTAAACAGTATAGTTAGAAAGTTATTGTTCATTCTCACAGTGATTTCAGAAAAATCACAATATAATATAAACCCAACTGCACATCAATGACAAGAGTGGAGAATCTAGAACAGATGGACAAAAGAATAATTTGCCTATGTAGAAGTCACTTGGGTGCTTTTGTAGACCTTGGACCCATGTATTAGCCAATTCCCTTGTTTTAGGGATTTGTCTAAAGAGAATTTGTATTTTGGATTTCATCTTGCTGATTTTTGCCCAGTGCTATGTATATTGAGATTATTTTATAAGTTGTATCTAAAGCTTAATGTTACCTTGATTTATCCTGACATTTAATTTATTGAAAGGTGCTATACAAATTATCTATATGTCTTCATTCAAGTGATGAAGACATAGAATTCTAGAAGGTAGTTATATCTTAGAATTGATCCAGAATAAAAGCTTCCCAAACACTATTTTTCATGTCAATAATCTGGGACTTTTCTTAAAATGCATGTTCTGATTCAGAAGGTCTGGGATGGATCTAGAGAAATCTGCTGATGAGGCTTTGAAAAGCAAAATATTTGTGTGAATCACCTTTCTTATCATTCAGACACAACATCCTGCACATACAACTGAAATTGAGAAAAGGTTTAATTTGATTCACAATTTCAACTAACTCCAAGGCAGAAACATCAACATCATGCATGGTGAAAGGGTGTGATAGAGTAAAGCTGACAAGTTCATGGACACCAGGAAGTAGAACAAGGGAATAGTGCTATCAAGGAAAGACACATAAATGCTACCCCTTTTCTATCTCTGTTTGCTGGTTAACATTAGATTAAACGAACTCCTCTGCAACATGTTTCTGCCACCATGTTCTGTGTCATTACAGGTCTAAAGGTAAAAAGGCCAAGCAACCATGGATGAAAATCTCTGAAATCATGAGCCAAAACAAATGCTTCTTCTTTATAAATTGATTTTCTTGAGTATTTATATTTTGTCATGGTAATTAATATCTGCCTATCATAGGCCTCAAAATAATATGTTATCTGACTTCAGTAGTATGCTATTAAATATTTAGCAATGGATATTGGTTGAGAGGGGGTTACAGTATAGTGTATTTCCTAATTTATTTGTTGTGAAGACACCTATCATGGTAATAATTTAATCAGCTTTCAAAATTTCAGAAAATTTAACAACAATTAGTAATCTCCAATATGATTCAATCTAACTTCATTATAACAAATACTGGTTAACATTTATAGAACATTTACAATGAAAGAAGCACAGTGCTACAAATTTCACTTGTGGCTTCTAACAAAAGTAAAAGATGACTGTTTATTCATTACACAAGTTTCTGATGCTTTCATGTTAGATGTCAGAGAAATAAAAACGAGTGGGAAATAACCTCTGCTCTCAAGCAGTACATGGAGTCTTGGAGGGGAGACAGATACATAAGTTGATAAATTACAGTGCAACATAATATGAAATAGAACAGATAGTAGGGGTAACTGATTTAGTACCTGTTGTGGTCCCTGCTAGGAGTAAGAGAAACTAAAGGAAAGCCATTTGGTTTACTTCCTTTCAAAAATTCATTTTTACCATTTAAAAATAATTTTTGTGGATATATTTTATGTAGATTTCTTTGTTATTTTGTAGAATTGAAGGTTATATTAGTTCCTTCAAAAATCAATTTGTTGACAAGCATGTTACATCTTTTACTTTGAATTTGACATAAATTGTCTATCATATAGATTTCAGAAAGAGAATATGGAAAAAGAGAAAGAGCCTTTTGAGAACTGAAAATTTGCAGACCTCCTGAGTACTATCCTGTTCAAATTCAATTTACTTTAGAAAATTTGAAGTCCTAACAATGTTAGAGATTTTTAAAGAGCCAAGTATTAATGTTTTGAGTTACTGTCTTACTGAAGCCCAGAAGAGTTTACAGGACTCTTAATATATTTTAAAACTAATCATCAAATGAAAAAGTTTAAAAGCAGGACAATACAATGGCTACTAGTCATTTGATTGTTGCTAAAAGTAAGTGTAATTTATTAAAACCACTGCTGATACTTTTATTGCTTCAAGTGTCTTATGAAAATAGGATTGGTAGAAATAATGAAGTACTATTTTATTTTTCTTTCAGTCTTCATTGTCTGTCTCAGTACTCTATTTGTCCATCATTATTTTCTTGGCTCACACAGGTCAGAATTATACGTTAGCATTGTGGTCAGAGTGTGAAAACAAGGTTTGAGCTGTATCAAAAACCAATCTTTATGTGACAGAACAGAGTGCCAGAAAACAAGGTTGTTATACTTCTTTCTCTTCTATCTGCCCTATCTGGACCTAACATGAGTGAGGTGATGATTTAGTGCAGACTTCTTGATATTACACAAGGAACCCTACTGAGTAAGCTTGCTTTGGTTTCTCATAGGAATCTGGGAGGCAGAATAAAGGATGAGGTTTTGAAAGGAGAACAGTCAGGGACCTAGCAACCAATCAAAACCTCCTAATTTATTTCAAGGCCTCAGGGCATTCTGCTGAAATTTTAGTTACAAAGAGACAGCAAGGTTTTAAATTTTACACTCAGTAAAAGTGAAAAAAAAATTAAAACTGGAAGAAACCAGTGGTTATTTGATATTCAAACCCCGTAATTAACTAAATTCCTATGTTATTGAAGTGATTTACTTTTTATATTCACTTCATATTCATAGAGTTTCTTATTCTATTTTATTTTTCTATGGATTTTTAAATACAGAAAAAAATTCTGGGAGATCAGGAGTAACAAGAACTATTTCTTTTAAAAAATTTATAGTAACGTTCTTGCAATCATGTCTATAAATAATATTTAGGTAAGTATTTGGGTACCCTGTGATCCCGTAAGACTGAAAAATTAAACTATTCAGTACTAATTTTTTTCTTATACTATTATAAAACCACAATTTATACTGAATTAGGACTCATATATATGGCCATATTTTATCTTCATCAGCCCTTAAAAATTGTACTGCCAAATAAAGTCATATTCTGAGGTACTGAGGGTTGAGAATTCAACATATGAGTTAGGAGATGGAAGTGCACAATTTAGCACTTGACACAAGGCTATAAAATTGTTCTCATATTTGTTCTCTTAAATGGACATAATTTTAACAGATATATTCATAATTACATAAAATATATATATATTTAAACAAAATTATAAAACTACTTAGCAGAAGACATTAGTTTGCTCTATACTATGTTACCTATTCTTAGCACATTACTTAGCACATAAAATGCTTATCAAAACTTGTTGAATGAATGATATAAATGTGAATCATATTCAGTATCTCATTTATGTTCCCTGAATCTTAGAAATTTCTTGTTGCTGTCTTGCTGAAGGTTATTTGTTGTATTTATTAGTCCAATGTATTGCATAAAAAACTATCAAGAATTGTTCAAAATTACCTCAAATGCAACATGTATGAAACAAACATGAACTTATTATAAGATCATAAATGTCATTGCCACATGTACACCTCATAGATTGTTACATATGCTCATCAAGATACATCTACAAGAATGTTCACAGTAACTATGAATAAAAGTTAAAAGCAGATGCATCTAAAATTAATATATTCTGACATATTCCTGAAATGGAGTATTGCACAATGACAATGGATGTATTGCTTTTTACATGCAACAGTGTAAGTGCATCTTAGAAACAAGAAATAACAGATAAAAAAGAATACAAAATGTATTAATTTATAGAAAATGCAAAGTCAGACAAAATTTATTTATAATGATAAAACTAATGACACTTGTTCTCTTTAGTGATAAGGGAACTGGGAAGGAATAGCAGGACTTCCATGGTGATGGTATATTCTAATAGTTTATTTGTGTAGTGGGTACTTAAGTAGATTTACTCTACAAAATATCATTGAAATGTGCTTTTTATTTAAAAAATCATACCTTCTAGACATAGCATTATAATTTGTGCACAAATTGTGGGAAATTTGAGAAGGCATTTATTTTACTGAGATCTATTGAGAAATGAAGCAAAATAGAATGGAGATTACTTTTCTATTTTTCATATTACCTGATTTTTGCACTTTTCTAACTTTCCCTTAAATTGCTTTATTATCAAGTCTTTGGTTGTATAGATACAAAATCTGAAAAGCAGAAGAAAGCAATATACAAGCAAAACCTGGTTCTGTAGAAATTCTGAGGAAACACTAGAATCAAGTCAAGCTTATATGATTTTATATTTAACTTTCTATAATCTAGTCAAAATGACAATTCAGGTCACCACACAAAATTAGATTTGTCACACCAGCTGCCTTTCCTATTAGTAGTCAAGCAATTGAACTACTTACCTTTAAAAAATACTGATCTACTTTTAAAATTGCACTTAAATGTCACTAGTGAGGAGGAATTTTTTTGTAAAGACATACTCAGCATTATGTTGTTGAAATGTTAAAGAATGTTGCTCAAATTGCTACCATTTTGATATGTGGTTCATTCTTACTAGGTTGCTGATTGCAAACCTGTTATTTCCTGGCATCTTCAAGATATGAATGCAATCAATGACTTTTGAAAAGAAAGGCTGTTGAATATCAAGAGCTGTTCTCTGTGGTTTATGCCCGTGTGCATACATGGACATTAAATTAATGTATGTCCTAAGAGTTCTTCATTTGATAGATACATCTACATTAGTTAAAAGGATTTGTTCTCCTAAATAAAATTTTTAATCTATTAACTTTTTAAATTGATTCAAATGTTTACTAGAAAGAAAAAATATAAAATGCTACTCTTATTTTCTGAAAGAATCAACTTTGCACCCAATTTTGAAAGGCAAAATATCACAGTGATACAAAAACTTTTCTATGTATAGATCATGAATTGGTAGAATTTCTTTACAATCCTTACCAAAAAATTCAGTCAATTTAACATTTTCAATGGGTTAACAAACTGCTGAAACACATCATTTCTTCATTTATGAAGCATGGATTGCCAAGTCATATTTTAATAAATGATGTGCAACCAACGATTTCATAACATAGAGGGTTACTACCTTTTTAAATATCAATACAATATTTTCTTTGCTATGATGTAATCAGTGGTGGTTTTAATATTGAATGTTTCTGTTGATATGGGAAAAATTAAAGATAAACTTGCCTTTTCATCCTTGTGAGGCCAACAACTGAACATGAAAAAATAGAAAGTCCAGTTGTCACTTTTTAAAATCAAACATACCAATAACTTCAGTAAACTTAAAAGCTCCTTCTATATGCTTTTCAAAACACAGATGATCCTCTAGTTATAAGGTTACATCCTGATAAATTTGTTGCATGTTGATAAGTCAAAAAGGCATTTAATAATCTGGAACTACTATATTTGTTAGCTTGTTGGGAAAAATTCTTAACACAACTTAAAGGAAGAGTTGATTTTACCTCATAGTTTGAGAGGTTTTTGCTTATGGCTGACTGACTCCAAAGCAGAAAGTCTTGGTGGAAGGACATGACAGAAAAAGTTGGGTATTTCATGGTGGCCAGGAATCAGAGCACAGGGAAAGAATACCAGGGATGAAAGAGTCAGGATATAGTCACGAATTTCAAGAATCTGTGACCCTCCCAAATACAACCAGAACTTCACTTTATGAGTCTTTTAAGCTACTGGACACCAGATATATTTCTTTAAACTACAATTAATCTCCAACTAAAGATAATAACAAAGTCATAATCATGCCTACCATGATGGAACTATCACACTTAAACCCCAAATGCACTAATTCATTCTCTAAATTCTTAGTATTAACAGCTTTGTTCAAAATCTAAATCCAAAGTCTAAGACTCAAGGCAAACTCTAAGACATGAACTCCAATAAAATAAAAAAAAAATACAAAATCACAAAATACAATGACATGGGATAAACCTTCCTATTCCAAGAAGGAGGAATAAAAAGATGGAAAGGTATCAGTCAAGAAAGACCAAAACCAAGCAGGGCACAGATTAAATATTTTTCCTCCATATCTGGACACACAGTGGTAAAATGTGAGTTCTAAAATGTTTGAGTGGCTATAACTTTAAGTTGCTGTGTGCAACCCACATAGGTTGTCTCTTGGGATGACTGCTTATGGCCTGCAGCTTTCTTCAGCAAACATTGTTGGCATCTCCAATTTTAGGGGATCTCTGCTGAATCCTTGTACTCATCACCACAGCTTCACATACCACTCTGTTTGGCTTCTGACAGAAACTCCAAGTCTGATACACATTTTTGCTTGTCCTTATACCTTCTTTGAAATTTCAGTGGAAGTTTCCACAACCACCTAATTCTTGCAAGCTGCATGCCTGGAAAACCAGCATCACAAGGGTACAAATACAAAGACCTGACACCAGAGTTTGCAATAGCTGTGCCCCCTTGGTGCATTGCTGTATTGGCTTCTGAATGCTTGGATGGTAAAGCATCATGAAATGTATCCCAGGAACAAATTACTTAGAACCCTTATTGATCTCTTCTCAAATTGGTAAACAAGATTAATCACAACATCATAGTTTAGAAACATAATGTATTGTAGAGTATTAATTGTTTAATGTTCGTGATCATGTGGCCGACTGAGACATGTAGCTTGCTGCTGCTG
Organism: Dolichotis patagonum; assembly: GCA_004027295.1. Classification (NCBI taxonomy): domain Eukaryota; kingdom Metazoa; phylum Chordata; class Mammalia; order Rodentia; family Caviidae; genus Dolichotis; species Dolichotis patagonum. The sequence continues at coordinate 4,769 of PVJX010046081.1, read as the reverse complement.
CCTAGCATCTGGAATAAGTATCCCAATGATATTAGCTAATCCATGGAAAGATCATAATTCAATATTCAGTGTGCAGTTTCTACTGAATTCATATAGTTTTGCATCATTATAAAGGTGAAAAATCAAACGTCAAAAAGTCGAAATTTCAGGATCATTTTTACTAAGCTTTCAGTAATAACAGTAATGTTAAGTGCTTGTGTAAAACTTTATACATGTAGATATAACTCTAAAATATGAAATATATAATACATAATCATCTGTCAATATTTTAGTGTACTAGAAAGTGTCTAAGAGGACACAGAAGAAAATGAGATGAGGTTACTCATGAAAATCTGCAATTAAAAGATAAAAGAATTGAAAATTTAAAGGTTTCATTCTTGAAGGTTTTCCCCACATCCATGGCTAGAGAAGTAAAAAAAAAGGTGGCATTATGATAGCTGGGAAGACTTCAAAGCTGAAAACTCAACTATAAATTTAAGTGGTAAATTTTGGCAGCAAGAAAATTGTAATACAGCAAGGCACAAAATGTAAGTATTAACTGTAATCTAAAACTGGTTAACTGTTAAACTATAAGGTAATTATCAGGTATCTGGTGAGAAGAAACAGGAAGTGCACAGAAGAATGTCTGTACGAAAAACAGCTACATTAGGTGATATTTGTCACTTTCTTATTTTGAAAAAATCTAAGTCAGTTCTCCAATCTACTCATGTGGTAGAATGTTAAAGTTTTAATGGCTTGACAGATCAGAAAACAGCAGACAAATTCAAGGAAACTCCATAAGCAAGAAAGTGAAGATAGAGCGAGCCCCAATATCAAAGTATAAACTATGCCCAAATTCTTGGCTGACCACCAAAATACTCAGTAGAAAGTATAAAACTTCTAGGAAGCTAGCATAAGTATAGCAGAAGCAAGAAACCTTAATAACTGAGCAAACATATCAGTTGCTACAAACCACACGGCAGATAGAATTTTTAGTTTTATTCCATATAAATGAACTGCTTATTAGGGAAAAAAAACCAAAAAAATCTAAGAGCACAGCATAGTTCAGAATCACAGAATGCTAGAATGTTAATAATGTCTGAGTTTAATATAAGATTGTAGTTATGCAAAGAAACAGGAAATTTTAACTCATATTCAGGAAAAAAGATAAAAGTCAAAGATGCATCAGAATGTGTCTAAATGTTGGGTATAGCTGACAAGGTTTCAAAGGATATATATATATATATATATATATATATATATATATATATATGTAATTTTATATAGAATTAGAAAAAAGTTCAGTTAATGAATGGAGAAAGAATCTCAATGGAAAAATAAAAACTATTTTAAAAAACTAAGTTCAAGAACTCAAAAATGCAATGGAAATGAAAATTCATTAGATGACTTCAAGAACAGCTAAATACGGTGAAAAAATTAATGAAATTAAATGTAGATCCATTAAAAACACTAAATATAGGAGAGAAAGAATTAAAGAAAATAAACAAGTTTAAAGAACTTGGAGACAAAATGAAAAAGGGGAGAGAGAGAAAAAAGGAGAAGAAAAATATTAGAAGAAATAATTGACAGAATCTTCCCAAATTTAGTGAAAATCTTTTTTATTTAAAAGAACCTCAACCAAAACAAGTAAAATCAAAGAAACAATTCTCAGGCACATCAATACTCAAATCGCTTAAAGTAAAAAATAAAGTGAAAAATCTAGTAATAGAGAAAATGTGTACATTTCACATAATAGAACAGAAACATGATTAATTGTTGATTTTGCACAGAAACCACAGAGACCAAAAGACATTACAACAACACATTTGCAGTGCTAGTACTAAAATCCAAACAAGTAAAATACATTACACAAGTAAACAAATAAGTGGCAAATGGGAATTCTATAGTTTGCAAAAATGTATTTCAAAAATTAATGCAAAGTCAATATATTTGAAATACAACCCCCCAAAAGCAGAAAACTGTCTCAAGCAAAACTGCACTGCAAAAAATGCTGAAGAAAATTCAGGGAAATGAAATGATATGGCAGCTCTGGAACATAAGATGGTTTAAAAAACGTTTTGAAAAAAAATTTTGAGACAGACTCATTATGTGGTTTAAGCTGGCCTTGAACTAACTCCCTTTGTGCACTAGGCTGACTCCAAAATTGCTACAGTTTATCTACCTCAGGCTCCTAAGTGCTTGAATTACAGGCATGTACCATTTTGCCTGGTCAAATTATAAGACATAAGTCCAAAATTATATATACAAGATTTCTTTCCATTTCTGTATACATGACTGTCTAAAAGTATGACTGTCTGAATCATAAATATATATATATATATATATATATATATATATATATATATGATATAGTGTTATTAGGAATACATTGTTGGAAATTTCTTATATTTTACTCAAAGTAACTTAATGTCCACTGTGAAGAGATTGTGATAGATTAAGATGAACAATATACTGTATTCCTAAGAATGATTGATAAAATATCACAAAGATGTATGTCTTATATGTCAATAGAAGAATTAAAATGAGCTAAAATCTTTATTAATTAAAAAGAAAGTAAAAAAGGTACAACAAGTAAAATGGATAGAAACAAATAGAAAAGTGGCGGACTTAAATGCAACTGTATCAGTATCACTAAATATCATAATGATTAAAATATTTGCAGTAAAAACATAAATGGTGAGACTGTATACAATAACAAACTATATGCTATCTATAAGAGACACACTTTAAGCATAGAAATTTAAGTATGTTGAAAGTGATGGAAGAAAAATGATATACAAAGAGACAGTACAAGCAAATTGAAGTAGTTAATTTAGTATTAGACTAAATAAACTGTGAACATGATGCTTTACTATCTCAACAAAGGAATCTTTATAAATGATAATATATCAGGAAGGAAGTTCAATTATCCATATGTAAGCACCACAGGTTAGGTGTTCTAAATATAGGAAATGACAATGGCAGAAATAAGAAGACAAGTAAACAAGTTAACAAACATATTTGGAAAATTGTATATAGCTTTCAATAATTTATAGAATTAGATTTAAATTTAGTCATTATAAAAAGAATCTAAACATCATTTTCAACTATTTTAGCCTAATTACATTTTATGGAAAACCACATTCAACAAAAGCACAGTGCCCATAATTTTCAAGCATATATGGAATATTCAAAAAGTGAGACTATAAACTATGCATACACTAGTTATAATACAATTTAAAATATAAAATAATTTAGAGCATTTTCATAAAATAAAATTAAATTAGAAATTAATAGCAACATAACATCTTAAGAAATCCCTAATATTTTTTTGTTAAGAAATGACTTCTACATAAACTACAGATGAGTGGAAAATTAGAAAATATTTTGAACTGAACAGTAATAAAAATGCAACGTCAAAATTTATGGGGTGAAGCTAAAGCAGAACTCAAAGAAAAGCTTAAAATGCTTGTATTAAAAAATAAGAAAAACCTAATATGAATACAATTATGTTCTGTTTTAGGAAGCTTGAAAATTAAGAAAAAAATTCACCCCAAAGTAAAATAAGCAACTACTAAAGATATAACATATCATTAGTAGATATACTAAATATATATAATGTAATATATAATATAATGTAGACATAATAATGTAATGGGAAATGAATGATCAATAGAGACAATCAGTAAAACCAATTTTGTTTATTGACAGGATGAAAATAATTTTTACATGTCTAGTTAGACTGGTTAAGAAAGGAAAATAAAATACAGATTATCAAAAACAAGAATGAAAAGGAAAATCACTAGAGATATTCCATTTCAACTACTAGTATGGGAACATTAAAATAAACTTACACAGTAAATTTGAAAATTTAGGGGATGTAGATAATACTATAAAAAATAAATGACCAAAAATAGTATAAGAAGAAATATAAAAATCCAAGTAGCTTGTATCCATTAAAGAAATTTAATATGTGAACAAAAACCTTTCTACAAAGACAATTCCAAGTCTTGTTGTTTACTTGGATGAATTATTTCAAACAAGTAAGAAGAAATTAATAAAAGTAGTTGAAAGTCAACTATGATTATTCAGTCTGTGCAAAAAAAAGAAACAACAACACATTTGCAGTGCTAGAACTAAAATCCCCCCAAAATTCAAATAATAAAGTCTCAGAGAGCATTGGAATATCAAACAGCAGTACATGCATAATGAGAGTCTCTGAAAAGAAAGAAACATGCAGAAAAAATTCTGGATAAATAATGGCTGAAACTTTTCAATAATTAAAAAAACTTTAATTCATACAACCAAGAAGCTCAAAGAACTCCACATAGAACAAACTGAAAGCATTCTACAACTAACCACATCATAATCAAGCTCTCATAAATCAAAGATAGAAAGAATTAAGAAAACAGCAAAAGAGCAAGGTATCTAACTAAAAGTTATGAAAAAATGCCAAAGAAGAGACTCATAACTGTAGCATGAGAGAAGACAATGCACCAAAATTTGCTCAATAATTTTAATAGCTTTACAAAAGACATCATATTACAATACATACATATCCATGTGCATCACAGCAAAATTCATAATAGCTAAATAATGAAACGTGACTTACTTTTTTTTAAAAAAAATTTTATTTTAAAGAGAATAAAACAAAAGAGGGCAGTACAGAGCAGATCAGAACAGGACAACATAGGCAACACAGTACTTTACATTAAGACAACCAGACATCATCAGTAGCTATCACCATATCACTTACTCTGCTATAGTTGAGCATAGTTTCAAATACAATA
>PVJX010046080.1:0-12450 GCA_004027295.1 Dolichotis patagonum | reverse complement strand
TGGTGGCCTGGCTGGTGGCCTCGCTGGTGGCCTGGCTGGTGGCCTGGCTGGTGGCCTCTCTGGTGGCCTCTCTGGTAGCCTGGCTGGTGGCCTGGCTGGTGGCCTCGCTGGTGGTAGGCAGGTGCCGTAGGAGGGGAGGGGGAGCCCAAGCTACGCACCGTCCCCAGGTCTGCACCAGGGACTCGGGAGGAGGTGAAAGACTCTCAGGGTTCAGAGAAGAGCTCAGGGGGCCACAGTGGGAGGGGACCCCGGGGAGCAGGTGGACCTAGCTCGGGCCACTCACTGTATGCTGCCTGGACGGGAGCCTGGGCCTCTTGATGAACGAATTCTGCAGCCTTCACAAATTAAAAAAAAACCCAGACCATGCCACTCTGTGGCCACCTCTCCCATGTCCACCAGCTGTGGACAGAACGGGTCAGAACCAGGGCTGTGAGCCTCTTTCCCTGTGTGGCTTTGAGCAGGTCCCTGACTGAGCAGCTCTCTGGACCTTCTCAGTGTCCCTCAAGAAGTCGGCATTCCTCCCCGCCCCCGGTGTGATGGATCGGGAGGCAAAGCAGTGACTGGTGCCCGGCACACAGTAGGCTTACAGCATGTGTCTCCATTCCGCTCCAGAGCGACACTGGTTTTGCAGGAATAAGAAACTCTGCTGAGCCTCCTTTGATGTGGCTTCCGGCCAGCATGGAGCGCTGCCTGGCCTGCCGAGGAGCCCAGGTGAGCAGCTTCGGTGCAAGGCATAAATGCCACAAAGCCTGGTCATTCGGTCAGCTGGGCTTCCAGGGGTCAAAGCCGGCGGGCCCTGGAGCGAGCAGATTTAAGGAGCAGATGCCTTGTGCAAGGAATGGAGAAAAAAAAAGCAGAAAGAAAGAGGAGAAAGCAGAGAATGATCTATGTACTTTTCACGACTTAAAACAGAAATCAAAGGCAAACTGAACTGTTTTAAGTTATGACAGCTGCAGGGATCACTCTGTTTGGTTTCTCTATTTATGTTTTCGTTTTCGTTATGGAATCATTGAAAATCGCATCATGTAATGGGGAAGAAAAACGTTCCGGGTCCTCCCCCAGCCCCCCCGCCCCTCGGCGAACCCTTGTTTCTTCCTGAGAGTAGATGGAAACGCCTGCGCGGCGACTTCTGTTTTGATCTATATTTCATAACATCTCATTGATTCTAAGTTTTAGTTCCACGTCGATAACAAAAAGTGGGATTGTAATAAGTGAGACGGAGTTTAACACGAAACGCCAGCTGGCCCGTCGGCATCACAAGTAGTGGAGACAGAGGAAGTGACTCCAAAGGGAGCCCACACCCAAGCCGGGTGGCGGCAGCCGGGGACGTGGGCTCCAAGCTTTGAGGACAGAGGACAGGGTTCCTGCCTCCTCCTCTGTCTCCTCTTTACAGGGGGACTAAGCAATTCTCCTCCTGCAGGGCATGAATCGCTGTGCTCAGTACCCTGCAGCTAGGGAGCGAGTCCCCGGGGCCTGGGACTAATCAAGGAACAGCGCTGACCAAGCTTTGTTTGTAATGCTAGGACAGGGCCACGGGATAAGGGCGGAAGCTGGGCTCCTCACCCTCGCCCTCTCGAGGCGCTGGCTGGCTGCAGGCCACCCCCTCGTGGCTGAGTGTCTTTTCTAGGCTGTTCTGAACACCCAGATGTGTGGACATTGAATCTGATGCCAGTGGGCCTTGGAGTCTGTGGGTCTCAGCCTGCCATGAGGAATAAACTAGTTAAGGGAGTCCCAGGTAGGGTAGGGTCTTTGGCTCAGCTGTGCAATCGAGGGGATCCCTGACCCCCAACACTGGGTTCGGCCTGGACCCTCACTTGCCCTCCATATCCAGCCATTGGCATCTCTCAGCAGCTTGACCCATGCAGGTCCTGCCCCACCTCCAGTCTGCAGTCACCTCCATCCTCTCCAGAGCTCCCCCAGGCCTCGCTGAATGTCACCTCCAAACAGGGCATGGTGCTGCATGGCTGTAATCCAGCACTCTGCAAGGCTGAGGCAGGAGGGTGCAAATTCAAGCCCATCTGTGCAGCTTGGTAACTGAGCAAAACCTTGCTTCAAAAAGGTTGGGGGTGGGAGTGAAGGAGGGCTGGAGACACAGCCCGTGGAAAGACAAAAAAGAAACCACCTCTTAGAGGAAGCCCCTGGACGCTCCGCCCCAATTAGAAACGCCAGCCCCATTGGTGGGATGTAAAATACCATAACCCTGTGCCGATGAGAATGCAGAGTTCTCAAAAAACTAAAACTAAAAATTCCACGTGACCTAGTTATACCTAGTATTGAGAGTTTTGCCCCAGACTAAACGACAGAACATTATGGTGGTCCAACTCGGTGGAAAGCCGGAGTAAAACAACACCCTGATGACCACGTCCAATCAAAGGTCATGTGTACCCCTCAGCCCCCTATGTCCAGCCAGAGGAGCTAGCCCAACCCCACGGGTTGTGGGAGCCTCTCCGCATCCTTAATAAAGGCCACTTTCTCTTTCATTTTGCTTCTCTATTGTGCCAGAAAACTCTAGCGGGCATCTTCCCCAGAGCACAAAACTCATCACAGCACAGTGCTCCACGCGGAACCGTGCTTACAGCAGCACAACTCCCAGAACAGCTGAGCTCCCGGCCTCTCGGCAGGTGAACAGATAAAGAGAATGTGGTATGTAACACAAATGGAGTACTATGCTGCCACGAAGCAGGGTAAATGGAGTCATCTGTAGGAAAACAGATGCCCTCTGGGACATTCGTTAAGTAAATTGAATTAGGCGTGTGAACTTAAATACTGCATGGTATCTCTTCTACGAGAAACCCACATTCTAAAGAAATTAAAGAGCAAAATAAAAGACAGATGTTAGGAGGCTGGGAGGCGGACCACGCGGAGATGGGACGAGGATCTGCGACTGAGGGGGCGGGAAGATGGGGACAGGACGAGGACACAGAGACAGTAAAGAGACACAGTTAAGACAGTAAAGAGACACAGGCGTCCCTGCGGCCAGTGGCCGGGGGAGGAGCCATGCACGATGTAGTGTGCCCATCCCAAGGCTCAGAGCTGAGCCGGGCGGGGTGAGGCTCCAGCCTGAGGGGCTCCGCTCTGTCCGCACAGCTCCCACCCGTGCTCCAGCGCGTCACCAACACAGAGCCACAGGGCCTCTCCGTACAACCCGCAAACATCCCAGGACCGAGCTGTAGGAGCCGCCGTGGGCCAGGCCATGCCGCTCACGGTCCACCTTCCAAATGGGCTCATAAATCAGAGCAATCATGAAACTCGAAGGTCTTTAAGCGAGGAACATCCGCACGCCCTTCCCTCAAGGACCACACTGACTCCCAACAGCCAGCGCAGACCAACGGCGACGTTCAGAAAAGGAACCCCAGCCCCACCACGTGGGGCCCGAGTTGCTTCCTGGCCCTGTGTTCAGCTTTGGTCTCATCCGGCTCAGCCTCGCGTCGGCGTGAGCGCGGAGGAGGCCTGACGTGCACACCGTGGCGTCCCCAGCGCCGGGCACAGCAGGCTTGGGCGAGCGACTGCCAGTGTGCAGTGTGGACGGCGGGTACCCCAGGGTGCTCTCCCGCTGTGGGTCCATCAGCCTCGGTGTTCATGGGGCGTGGCGTTCTCCCCGGCTCTCCGGGAGCTGAGCTAGCAGGGCAGAGGTGGGAAGGCCTGTCCCGCTGCCATGGCCGAGGTCACAGACCAGGCCCGGGAGTGCGACAGGCTGGAGACTTCCGGGCAGGGTAGCCCTGTGCGGCAGCCGAGTGAGGTCTGGCCTCTCCTCTGGCCTCAGTGTCCCCTCTGGTGAAATGGCAGAACGGAGACACTGATCTCCAGGGTACCGCTGGCTGCCATCCCCTATGGAACAAGACTCGGTAAACGTGTCATCTGGACCCATGTGACCACTTCTGCCCCACAGGAATCAACACTCCCACTTGCCATCTATGCCTGTGGCCTTGAGCAAGGACCCCCCTGCCCAATTCCCAGGCCCATGCTCAGGGCAGACTATGGGGCTCCGCGCCACACGGCTCCAGCGGGAATGAGGGAATCAGTGTCACCTATCCCACCCCCACCCGCAGGCAGCACTTGCTCCAGGCAACCAGCTCACAGCCACCCCCCATATGCACTCAAGAGGGACCCTCTAAGGCCATGGGACTGCGCCAGGAGGGAGTTCAGGTCACGTTCTCTCCAGCACCCCGACACCAGCCACTGCGGGGGACACCCCTGGGTTGTGGGCTGCTTGCAGGGCCAGAGCTGCCCCCGCCACGATGAATGGAAAGCATCTGAACAGAATGAAAACCTCGAAACAGCCAAACTGAGCCACGCCCACACCCAGGCCTTCCCCGAGGTGCCCAGCTGCCCCTGTGCAGCTCTACAAGTGACCAATGGCCACGCTGTGGCTTGGAAAAAGGGAACGAACTGTGTAAGAAAAGAGCTGAGTTCCCCGAGCATTGGATCAGAGGACCCCGAGGACGGGCGCTGCCCTATTGGTGGTCTAGTGGGGGCCTCCCAGGCGGGACAGGGCTGCGTAACTCAAGCAAAGATTCCAGACGCGGCGTTAAGTGCCACACGTGCAAGCTGTTTGTCCCTGACGCTTCCTCTTGGACACTGCCACGCTCTGTGCTGCTCTTACAATTAACCATAAAGGACGCAGAGCGAGGGGGCGCGTTGTCTAAAAGGCTCCAGCCATGGTCTTGATCCAACTTATCCGACAGACGGATTTGGTGCCGTGGAATAATTCTCATCCCTGCACAAAATCAGGAATTCGAGTCAGATTTGGTGGCTGGAGTGAATGCTCGCCAACGGACGGACGGAGACCAGCCTGTAATTACCAAAACAGAAGAGGAACGGCATATTTCGTAATGAGTGACAAGCTGCTGAGTGGAAATCTAATTTGGTCTAATTAAGCAGCCTTTTGTGAGGATTTGTCTTAGATGAAAAGCGAGAGAGGAGATCTAAATGCAAATGAAGCCAGCGGTTTGGTTTAAAGGCCGAGGCGAGCTGAGGGCCCTCTCTTCCTCTTTCGGTGATGAGACTCATCCTCCCTCTTTGAGTCCCAGCTGGGGGGGCCCTGGCTCTCCGTCCCCTGCCCCTCGTATCTGTTCACACAGGGCACTTTGCAGCCACAGAGCTTTTGCTTATTTCAGAGGAAACTTCATTTTACCCAAAGTCCTGATGAGAACCGAGGAGGAGCTCGACGTCACAGCTGATCTGGGAGGGACACCCTGGCCACTGCCCAGGAGGCCTGAGGCTGGGTGTCTAGCCCTTCTGCCGTCCACCGGCTCGGTCACCTGACCCAGTGGAGTCCCTGTACCACCAAAAGTGACAGAGTGTCTCAGGGTAAGCGGAGGCCCCAAGTCTACTGTAGTTCAGTTTCCCATAATTCACGTCAAGCAGTCATCAAACCCGGAAGAACCACTCTGCTCATGGATATAAAAGACGCAGACTGAGATCAGCAAAAGGAAGCAGCCCCTCACATTTGGGTCCAAGGGCCTCTGGACAGCAGGTGACCTCTGACTGCAGCCCTTTTGAAGGCTGAGCCCATACTGTGTGACCAAACTACACAGTCAGCCTGGGCCAACCAGCACAGCCGGAGACCCCTAGGGAAACACCGCAGTTACCTGGGAGGGACTCTGGGGCTTGGAGGGGTCAGGTCTCCCCCCAGGAGCTGAGCCCAATCGGAGCAGGGTGAGGTGATCCCTGGCCTGCCGAGTCACCCCTGGCAGCACCTCAATTGAGGCCGCCCCCAGCCACCCTGGTGGAAGGGACAGGAACTCGGCTAGGTGGGGTTGGTGAGGACAAAGCGCCTCACACAGGCCCCGAAGTCTCCCGCCAGAGCGCTTGGCCCCTTCTTTTTAAATAAATGACACAAGTCTGGACCAGTTCACCTCCACACCAGAACAGACTGGGTGAGGGAGAAAGCAGGTGGCCACAGCCAACTGTCCCCAGAGCAGTGAGCTGGGTGACTATGGGTCATGTCAGAATCAATGGCCCCTGCTTTTCCATCTGGGTTTGGTGTAATTCCTCTGTCACCCCCAGATGCCTGCCTAGGCCTTGAATAGCCAAGAGGGAGCCAGGAGGGACCTGGGGTGGCTGTGGGGGGGGGGCAACCAGGCCTTGGCCGGGCCAGGTGGACATCTGCTGACCCCTTGACCCTCCCTGACCTGGGCACTCAATGCACGCTGTGCTGGCTGGCTCACCCCCTTCCTGCCTCCTGTGCCTCCCGGCACCTACCCTCCTACTGTGCATCGTGTGGGTGAACTTGGTCACCATCTCTCTCCTCTCCTAAAGACAGGCGTGATCAGCCCTCTTCACTGCCGTCTCCAATGCTGGGGACACTCAGCCCTCTTCACTGCCGTCTCCAATGCTGGGGACACTCAGCCCGCTTCACTGCCGTCTCCAATGCTGGGGACACAGGGTGGCATATACCAGGTGCTCACTAAATCTTTGCTTCATGAACGAATCAACACTGATGGATGAATGACTCCTCATCTAGGAAGCCAGTCTGCTCTTGCCCAGTTTTCCTGATCAGTGCTCAGAGAGGCCACCCACTTATCTCCGGGGACAGAACCCAGACACCAGGGATTCCTGAATGGCACCTCCCAGCTGTCCGTCATGCCGGCATGCAGAGAAAACAGTCGGCTCGATAGGAGACAGCGAGGGAAATGCAGGAGGCTGCCCCGAGGCCTGCAGTGTGGCTGCCACTGCAGGACAGCCAGGAGGCCCTCGCAGGGTGTCTGCCGGGCAACCACCCCCACCTCGCCTCTGCATTCGTTTCCTGTGACTAAGACAACAAATCACCAGGACTTATTTAGTGTCTCTACACAACAGGAATCCATCCTCTGGATCCCCAGGAGTCTGCAGTGGGCCCTGAGAGAGAGTGGGTCGCCTGCCTCTCTGTGGCAGTCCTTGGTCTCCTCAGCAAGGGCCACGTCACTGCCATCTCTGCCTGTCTCCACATGGCCTCCTCCCCTGGGTAGCTCTGTCTGTGTCTCTCTCTCCTCCTCTGGAAAAAGCCACCAGTCATGGGTTTGGGGTCATGTGGACCATAAGCATCATCTGTGTGGTGCTGGTTTTAGGTGCATGCACAATGCAAGAGCTGTGGGGTCAGGAAGGCTTCTACCCCAATTTCAGAAAAAGCCCTGGGGGCCCAGGCAGTGCGCCCCTGAGAGGGCATGTGTGAAGCTGTGAGAGTAAAGCCAAAGGTACAGAGAGACCTCAGAGGTTTGGAGAAACCAGGAATGTGGGTTGTCCAAGGAAAACGTCAAAGAGGAAGCAGAGCAGGCCCAAGAGAGAAGTCAAGAGAGAATCACCAGAAGCCCTGTTGGGCCCCAGACTCCCAGGTCCTTTAGAGTTTACTCTTTTTTTTTGAGACATCTCACTATGTGTCTCAGGCTGGCCTTGGGCTCACTTTGTAGCTCAGGCTGGTCTCAAACTTGCAATGATTCACCTGCCTCAGCCACCCAAGTTGGGATCACAGGAGTGCACCACCATGCCCGGGTTGGAGTTTACATCTTGCCATCCGAGATGGCCTCGGATGTCACATATAGAACTACACGTCTGCCCTGCTGCAGTTTGGACTTGCTTCAGTCCCATCCCTTTGTATCTTCCTGTTTGTAACTTTTGGAACGGAAATACCTATCTTGTGTCATTGAATGCTGGAAGTGTTTAACCCTCTTATCATTTGTACAGAGGCTCACAGCTAAATGTTTGCTTTAAACACAGGATGCTTGGGCTTCCTGTGTTTAAGGATTTGCAGCACTCAGCCATGGCACTACCTGTTACCTGGAGAATCTTCCCCAAGTACCAGGAAACCTTGATTTTAAAGGTGCAGGAAGAAACTGCCAGGGACATCTCCACATTTGAAACACAAAAGCCCTGTCCTTGAAGCCCCTGGGCCTGGCCTACACTGCCAGCCAGTGACAAGAACCTCCTTATCCTGGTTCATCTCTAGTCAAACAACAAAATAGTTAAAAATTTTTGTCTAAAATGATGTGTTTCCTTCATGGAAAAAATGACCTCCAAAGAACTGATCATCTTGCCTATTCTACGCCCCAGAATTCCCACAAGAAATCAAATGTAATCCTCTTTAAGAAGCTTTAAATAATTTTGAGCTTTCTTATTGACTTATTAAAATGCAGCTTAAAAGGCGCCTCCTATGCAATCCTTTTACAAGGGTCAGGGATGTAAGAGTTGAAGGAATATGATTAGCAGGTCAGTGGCAAAGGCGCTCACGGTCACCCAATTCTGCCTGCTTCAGAGAAGCCTCCCTGGGCATCTGACACCCCAGCCCAGCCGCCTTGAGTCACGTGGGTCACTTTTGCTGCCCTGCGCTCGTTTGCCACCAACTCAGTAATTTGCTCATCTTCCTTTTGTGCAGGAAAACCTCCCTCCACCCCGGCGGGGTCCCTTGCCGCCTCCCCCACGGCTTCATCTGTGAGCAGCCCTCTGGTCTCAACACGGAACTTTCTCAGAAAGGCCTTTGTTAGCAGCTTCAAAGGGCTTGAGCATTCCCAGGGCAAGCCTTTGATCCCTGCACACTTGAGCGAGGGGAACGGGGGTGAGCTGCCATCTGTACCCCACTGAGGCAAGCGTGGCCCCTTCCCGGGAGGGAGGGACCCATGTCAGAGCAGGGAATAGCAGGTTTGGGCGAGTGGATTTTCTAAGGCCTTCATGAGTGTGTGACCGTCCAACAGGAAGTCAGAGAACAGGCTGGGAAAACCACACATACTTCGGGGCCAGCATCCCTCTGGCAGGCCACAGGTCTTCCCTACGCAGGCGAAGACACAGGTCCGAGGTGCACAGTCGGAAACGCACGACACGCTTTGTTCCTTAACCAAGCAAGACTTGCACATGCCACACCTCACGCGGACCGACCACGATCCTCCGGGACAGTCTGACACACACAGGACACCCCGACTGGTACCAGGTGGTCAGGAGAGGCCCTGGTGTGGCCAACAGGAAGTCCAGTTTCGGAGGTCCAGGAGGAAAGGTCAGTAACAGGTCCCAGTGCCCTGAGGAGCCCACCACGCCCAGCAGGGGGCGCCTCACTAGGCCCCTGGTTTCCGCGGTTTTCCTCCCTTGGAATCATTCTGTGCAGGGGCAGGAAGTTCCTCGCTAAGTACATAGTTTCAGGAGTTTGTGTCTAAGACGTGTGACTGCCTGGGTTGACATCTGAGCTCTGTTCCTCCCCCCGAGCTCTGTAATTCACCCCTCTTTGCTCAGTGTCCCCCAGTAGGGGGCCAGTATTTTTGTGAGACTCACACAGAGTGCCACGTATCACCATCCACAAAAGGTTTGGTTTTGCAGGTCCAAACTGTAAATCACTGGCAATTCAGATGGGTCGGGAGGGTGTGGTTCAAAGGGGTGTGGTTCTCTGCCCAGGGCTCACCACCTGGCTGCCATGGGCCGCTGTGGGCACGCCGGTGTCTGCACCTGCTGGGCTGTGGACTCGCTCATCGCTGGGCTGCGTCCGTGTCCTCTGTGGCCCTGTCACACCTTCACCCACACTGCGGCTGGGCACACTCACCCTCCCCTCAGGAGCCTTGTAAACAGCGTCCCTGGTGACCGACACCCGTCCCTGAGACCTCCCAGAGAGCTGTCACATTGGCCTCCCTGTCCAGTGTCACCTGTGTGCCCAGCATCACGGAAATGACACGCACAGTGCCTGGTCCCCAAAACTTGTGATTGTTTAAGGGACACCTGCTCATAGGGCACAATAACAGGAGAGGCCGTGACAGATTCTCCTACTCTGATAGACTTAGCAAATAAAAATTGCAGGATTCCCTGTGAAATTCAAACCTCAGATAAATGACAATTTTTTTAGTATTAAGTATGTCTCAAATATCACATAAGGCATATTTATTATGACACAGAGCATAGTTATTATTCATTATTTATGTGAATTTAGAATTTAACTGGGTGGCTTGTATTTTACCTGACAGGTAGGTAGGAAAAACATAAAGAAAATCTGTCTGCAGAGAGGATGCCACCAGTGATTGCCATCTTTGTTGGAAATCACTTGGCCTAGCTGGCTCGGTGACACATACCTATAATCCCAGCTATTTGGGAGGCCGAGGCAGAAGGATTGATGAACCGAGGAGTTCAAGATCAGCCAGGAAATATATATATTTTCACTTGAAAAAATTAAATAAAAGGCAATCAACCGATCAACTGGAGAATATTTTAAAATAAAACAAAAAAGTCTCATTGGAACTGCGTAGCAACTCTGGTCTTTAACAAGAGGTTGAAATGTGTTTATCTTTTAGCTAAAAAGATGGATCCCTGACAATCAAGTGTTCCTTCGAGAAGAAAAGGCCCAGAACACCCGGGCTAACTGTAACCTGGGCTGGCCAGGCGTCTGTCACCCACCTTTCTGTTGTGTTTGCGGCCCAGCGTGGCCCGCCCCCAGCAGAGGAAACACACAGCTTGTGCTCCCAGAAGGGCTTCCCTGGTGATGAGCCGAGGTGCGGGCTGAGGCGGGGTTGGGGCTCTGTCCCTGACGCAGGAGGAAGCAGGGCAGGCAGGAGCTCAAGGTGACACCTCGGCTCCTGCCTGGCCTCTCTGATTCTCGCTGGGGAGTTCCAGGTGCCAGCAGCCTCCCGCAGAGCCTCCGCAGCCCTCTCCAGCCCTCCCGTGAGCCAGAGAGGGGAGCGGCACCGTCTCCTGGGGGTGGGCTCACCGCTGCCAGGGCCCAAACCTTCCAGGTCCCCGGCTTCCCTACGGGTGCCTTGCTCCACACCACTTCGGACAGAGGGACTTCCAGGGCCTACAAAAACATTTCAACTGCTTTTCCAAGCAGGAAAAAGAAAATGCCTCCATTTACTAGTCAGCACTTCAGGGTTTTAAACTGCACCCGTGAGGCCGTGGTGCCCAGAGCCTGTGGCTCTGCTTTCATGTCGCCCCCAGGGCTTGGATGCTGGGAGCTCTGATGCCTGGGAGGTCGCCCAGATGGCTTCTTACAAAGATTAGGCACCCAGCCTGCAGGGGCTGTCGCCAAGGTGGAAGGACAGATGTCCCCCCACCGCCAGGCTCATCACTTCCCAGAGAGGGGACCTGGAGCAGGAAGCCACCACCGCCACTGTTTCCTCATCTGTGGGGCGGGACCCACACAAGCGCCTCCTTGCTAGGGCGACCATGGCTCAGTAAGACACCAAGCAGCCCACAAGTGACAGCTGTTACAGACATTCCTGTGCCTTGCAATGTCTCTGCGGTGCCCACTTTAAAAAAAAAAAATACATGCCAGAAAACGATGGAGCGCCGGGGATTTGGCTCAGTGGCCTAAGCGCCTGCCTGGCAAGCACAGGGTTGTAAGTTCAATCCCAGGTACAAAAAAAAAACAATGGAGCAACCAGTGGAGTTTGAATCAGGACCACAAACAGACCAAGGCGACGCTCTGGTTTTGTGATTCCATTAGAATTATCCAGGACGATCACCCTGAGGCTCCCAGGAGGCGGCCCCTGGGGACCGCTGCGATTTTTGTAATTTCTTCTGAGTCTACGGTTATTTCAATAGCAAAAGACTTTTTAAGTTGGGCACACGGAATGGCTTTCATAAAAGAGAATGGCAAAGCGGATAAAGGGTGGACAGACTTCACACTCGACCCCCGCTTTCCAGAAGCTGGGGGGGCCTTGTGTGTCCCCCGCACCCGCGTTCAGCTGCCGTGGTATTTCCCTTCATTATGCCGGCGCCTCCGAAGTAAACCTCTCTAATTTCCTACACCGCAGCTATTTATTTAAATGCTAACTCGCATTATGAAGTGATAATCCACACGCGCAGGAGATAATTTATGAAGCATTTAAATTAAGAGGAGCAGCTAATTGGGAGCATGTGTCTCATAAGCCTCGCTAACACCAGAAAACTACAAATTAGGGGGGAGCCGGGTGGGCAACGCTGTCATCTTGTCTTCCTGTTCCTTTGTAAGGCGTGGGGTGGGGGGTCCCGAGAAGGCACCGCCAGTCCACCTGCCCTGGGGTGGCCCTGCCCGGTCCCTGGTCCTGCGGCTCCTCACTGCACCACACTGGCCGACAAGAAAGCTTCTCAGCTGCCTCGAAAGATGCAAATGACCTGGTGGGAGCTTTTAGCTCTGCAAGGAGGAGCAATGTGCCTACTTAGGAGGCCGAGGCAAGAGAATCGCTTGATTCAGGGGTCAGGAATTCCAGGAGCTCAGGACCAGCTTGGGCAGCAGGGGACCCTATCTAGAAATTCATTCATTCATTCATTATGCCATTTATGCCCACTGGGGAAGACAGGAAACTTGGGGAAAGGAGCAAGGGGCTGGAAAATCAAAATAAAATGTGCATTTTGTAGCTCTTTTGATTCCTCCTTTGGGAAAGGGTTTGCCTGGTGGGCGCACAGGCCGAGTATGCCCCAAGCTGAGTGCTTGCTCACATGCGTTTCTTCTCTTAGTCTTTCAAAAGCCACTAAGTTGCCAGGTGTGGTGGTGCAGTCCCATAGCCTCAGCACTTGGGAGGCTGAGGC
>PVJX010046079.1:0-12449 GCA_004027295.1 Dolichotis patagonum | reverse complement strand
TTTTGGTCAATTTTATAAGTTAATATATATTACTACTAAGATTTCTGACTGCATGATCACAATATTTTATGAATGCCTAATCTAACCTCATATCATCACATTGGAAAATATGTTCCAGTATATGAATTCTGTGTAAATTCAGACATTCACACTACAGCAAACATTGCATGAGACTGTACCAAGTGTTAGGTAATGTAATGGATTTCCACAACTATTTATATGTGACATATAATCCAATCCTAGAAGTTTTTGAAAGATAAAAATTAAGCAAAGTATTGCATTTGTGTTTTAGAAAAATAATGAAAAAAGACAAAGTTAACAATCTTTCATAGGACTTATAAAAGTGAAGTTTAAAAAGTAAATGACAGTAATATTTTTACATCCATGAAATAATAATAATAATAATAATTATTATTATTATTATTATTATTATTATTTGGTACCATGCATTGAACTCACAACCTTGTAGTTGCCAGGCAGGTGCTTATGCAATGGGGCAAAATCCCCAGCCCCATGAAGTTATTTTTGATGACATCAGTCCTTATTATAGCTTGAGGAGGTACAGCCCATAACTGTACACAGAAATTGCTATACAGGATATGAAAGGAATAATTGTGAGATGGTTCAGGAGGTCCCTAGAGGAAATGCATAGTATCTGCACATCATGGTGGCATTTCAACCTCATGTTTCAGCCTCACGTTTCAGCCCAGTGCAGTGTACCTCCAAATGCAATTCATTCTCCCACATCCCATTTCATTTCCTAGAGACATGAGATGAAGGATTCATCATGGCCACATCTCTTCACTTAGCTCTTTTGCTTTCTATTGAGCATGGCAGCTTGGTATTAAGTGTGATGAGGTAAGCCAGGCACCTACTGGTCCTTGGCAATATTCAAAAACCTTGCAAGAATTGAGAGAAAACCTTGAAAATGGCAGGGTTTAAATGAGACCTGAAACATGTGCACCGTGATTCTTGTAAAGTAATGACGTAGTTTATTTCTAGATGACTGAGACAGCACACAAATTTTGGGGTACCTGCAGATGGAAGTGTATATTACACTACGTCAGCACATTCAGAGATGTGAGGGTGTTTACCAGAAAAAGCTGTAACATAAATCTTTACATGATTATGGATATTCTTCACAGGTTCTTATGAATCAACACCTATAGGGGGACTTGGTGGGGAATGGCCAACAGCACTTGCAGCATACTGTGCAGCATGAGTGCAGGAGTCTGCGGCAGTGGGTTTTTGTCAAGCATGAGCTGGTGGCCAGTTGCCTGTTTGCACTGAGCAAGTTTTACCTGCATAGAGCAGAATGGATTGCACAGGAGGTATATGGATTTTATGCAAGGAGGTGATGGAGTCAGACTGAAAAAGGCACATGTAAAGAAAGTCTCTTAGCAGCAGTCAGCAACACTCATAATTTTTGAAGAATGAACTTGTTAATTCATGCATTTGGAAGTTCATTTAGACATACAACAGCATGAAGAGCACTAATTTTACATGAACATAATATCTCACATACATTATTTAAGAAAAATTTTATTTTGTCTTATTTCAGAGATTGCAGTCTAGATTTGAAGATTTGCAATGCTAAAGCATCAAGGTAAATAGAAATGATAAAAAACTGTAAACACTTTATGAAAACAAGGGGCCAGGCGTACAAAAGGAACCTAAGAGGAAGGATCTAAGGACCAGATTTGGTCCATCGGGTCACACTCATATGACTCCACCAGACACACATAGAAGTGTACTTTCCTAATGTCCTGTGCATCTCTCTTTAGCCACAAAAGTTGTTAGTAAGAGTATCACATGACTCCAGATACTATATTCTTCCTGGAAGTATTAAAGTGCAGAGACAGGCAGAGTTCTATCTGTGTGGAGGGAACCACAGAGCATGGGGACCTTACAGCATGCAGTCCTTAGGAGGCTGTCCCTGCCTCCTCACCAGGAAATGGCTCAGTTGATGAAGAGTAGAGCTCCATTTGAACAATCTTTCTGAAAGTCATGCTTAGTGATATGCTTACTTTGAGAATTCAAGATTTTTCTTCTTTTGCTTTTGCTTTATTTCCCCTTGCATAAACAGGTAGCTTGTCTGGAAAAGCTGAAATGCTTGATTTTTTTCATCTTTACTCTTTTGAAGAATATTGTCATCATTTAACCCTAATATTTTCAATACCAATATTGTGTTCCTTTCCAGGGCTATATATTGAATGTATTGGTTGAAAATGAGTATATTTGGAGAAATAATGAAGCTTGGTGACTCATTCCAAGATACTGACCTCTCAAAAAGCCTGCCATCCCTCTGATCCATTGTGTTGTGGGCAGACATGGACTCAAGTCATTTTCTGACATTAGGGGACGGATTTTTTCCTCAGACATTAACCCTGGAACCTTCAGAAAAAAATTTATGAACCTTTTCCAGGAAGAGACCACTAAGTCCTTTAAGAAAACCAGGGCAGCACTGAAAAGCAGGGAGTAAAGCACTTAAATGCAAGTATGTCCCAAGCAAGGTGAGGTCACTTTAGTGGCAGAGAGCATGTTCACCAGTCTCTACGTTATAATCTTTCATTTGGGCTCCACTCTTGCAGGTAAGAGTTTGCTTCTCTTGTCACTCTTGTCTCAGAGAGAGGCCGATGAGCAGGACAAATCAGAAAAAAATGGTGGGCTGTAGGAACTCTCCAATCACGAAGATCAAAATAGGAGGATTCTTCTGGTTCCATGGTGCAAGAATTTATGTCCTGAGAATATTGCTAAGATACTTCCATCTTAATAGGCCATATTTATAACTTCTCCTGGCTTTAGGCTACATAAGAAAGACTCTGGGACACCCCCAAATTACACAATGTTGATTTTGGGAGAAGGGTGCTCTGAGAGAGGAATCAGGATAAGGTCTGGTTAGAAATAGTCAGAGCAGGCAGAAATCTCACAGCTTGACTCCAATTCCTGAGGACCTTCTTTACTAACAGTGAGTCATTTTCTGACCTTGCCACTTGCTGAGGTCAGTTCTGGATCCCTAGAACCTTTTCCCCACCATGGCACCAGCAACCTAGAATCCATCATACAAACACACTGCTGTAGCTTCATCTCCTTCACTCTGGGGAGAGCAAAGGCCTTGAGGAGACCCTGACTCAGTTGTAGGTTGGAGCTTGATGTGGCTGCCAGGCCTCTGGTCTCAATCCTGTTAGTTTCAGATCTGGAAGATCTGAAGTTTATGTGTCTGTGATGCAGGATCTCATATCCACAACTCCTCTCCTCAGGCTTTTGTTTTCCTGTATTTATAGTGATCCTCCAAATTCCCAATTACAGCCTTTTTGGGGCTGCAGCGGCCTGGCAAGAAGCAACAGAGAGACGACTCTGGAGGTCAGGCTTATGGTGTGATCTGATTTTATTACAAAAGTGCGGGCAGGATTGAGATTCAGGAAGGGTGGAAGTAGGCTTCGGGAAGGCAGGGATGCACTGCGGGGCAGGCTCCAAGCAGGATGGCCCTGTCTACTCGGTGTGCTGAGGAACAGACAGTCTGAGTGTGCGCAGACTCTCTCTTCTGCCAGGGCAGCCAGCCAGAACTCAGGACCTCAACTTCACACACCCAACAGGTCCCCACATTTCCAAACTCATAATAGATGTTGATAAAGGTCATGTGAATTCAAAAGAGTGTGATGTGCCTCAGTTGTGGAGCACTTTCCAAGCACTCAGTGAACTCCTGGAATCTATAGGGCAATGCAGAAAAAGTAAAAATCTTAGTTATTTATGTGAGACCTCTACACACAATGAGACTATATAAGTGAAGCCCGACATAGAGTTTCAAATGCAGAGAAAAATGGAAGATGAAGGGATATTAAGTATTAGCAAGGACAGGGCAAGTATGATTGTAATGTGTCCTGACCTAGATTGCCAATCTCCCAAATGACTATACTGCAAAGTCTTAAATAAATGAGGCAAGGGGTATGATTTTAGGTCTATAGGAAGATCAGAACTGTCTCACAGGGTTCTTGACTCTGTGACTGTGACAAGGGCTAACTTAAAGAGCTTCTCTTGGCTGCCTATATTTATTAGGTCCTAACAAAGAGCAGGGATACTGAGGAAAGCACTGGAAATGAACAGGACTTTGGGAGACACTTCAAAGACTTCTCTAAGTAGTCAATTATGCCAATTTAGGAGAACACTTTTATCTCCAGAATGACATTTGTGATAAGAGTGAGGTTGAAATTTATTGATAAGAGTGAGAATGCATGAGCTAGAACCCTGCACTGCAGTCTCTACCTGCTTAATTGATGTTTGAGCCATTTCCTCAGCTGTGACCTCATCTTGCCTTCTGAGTCATCTCTGGCCTCACAGGCCGCTATAGGCCTCAGCCACCACCAGTGATTCATAGAGGTTCACTCACTAGGAATCATCTCCCATCACTAGGCAAGGGGCTTAGGCCAATGACTGACTCACAGATAAACATAGAAAGCCAATTAGTTAATTTTACATCCTGCTGAGAGCTGCTTCATAGTGATCCCCAACATGCCTGCTAAGGACAAATTCTAGAATGGGCTGCCTATGAATCCCACTCTTAGAAATGCCTATAATTGTGTATTTGCACAATTTTTTAAAAAGATTGGAGACATTGTTTAACTACTGAAATGCTGTCTGAATCTGACTTTATATAAAAGAGAACTGTAGCATGGGAAAAACCCACACTGCAGTATGGGAAACCCTAAATGGAAGTTGTGCAGGCATGTCAATGGGTAGGCATAAAAGGTTTTCCATTTAGAGTGGATCAGAGGAGACAGGAAAGGAGGTGCAAGAGAATGGGATGATGAAGGGTACCAGAAATAATGTCTACAACAAAGAATATATCTTCTGAAGGTCGGATTGTCATTAGGGTGACCAGGATGGAAGAAATGTGTGCCTGGGGGGAGTCTTTGGGTGGCACAAAGTTCACAGGCTAGAAGAAAGTGGGGAAGATAAATTAATAGATAAATATGTCTTCTGTTGCCACAGATCAGAAAATCTATTCATTTTTGAGGCAAAATTGGAAATTCAGAAACTGTCGGGCATTGGTATAGGTTTAAAAATAGTGTGGACACCATCATTAAATTAAAATGAAAAGGATTTTCCCCTGGACACAAAAGATTTTAGGGTGTACTTGATTCTTTTATTGTGTAGTGACTGAACTTATGAATTTTGCTGCGTGCTGCATAACCCAAAACTTAATTCATTTTTCAGTTTTTGAGATGGTGTCTTACTACTTTGCACAGGCTATTGTACACTTTCAATGGAGTTTGTACCTCTGTGTCTGTTGGGATGCCCTGCCTGTGATACTATGCCAGTTTAAGATTGGGGTACTTTAATCAACAAGCTTTATCGAGACCTCTGTTCTTGAATAAAGCAAGTCTGGGTGAGGAATGCTGATGCCACCTTTACTCCCAGCCACTTGGGAAACTGAGGTGAGAGTATTGTAACATGAGACACCACCTGGGCAACTGAGCAAGACCCTGCCCGTTTCAATATGAAACAGAAATTCTGAGATTTATGTCCACTGAGAGTTAGCTTGTTTAACATGTCCTGGGCCCTGAGTTAAATTTCTAGTACTAAGAAAAAAAGGAATATCATTCTGTGAATGTCTTCCTTTGGTTTTATGTTTTATTCTTTCTGTACACTAATACGGCACAGTACTACCTTCTGATGGTATAGAGCAGCAGTGAGTCTCTGCTCTATCAGACCGTGGGGATTAACAGCCACTGATTTGCAGAGCACAATCATCAATGAAGTGCATGTGACACTTAGTATTTTATTATGAATTTTGTATTGTGTTACATATGTTTCCTGCAAACAGATCAAGCAAATTTGTTGAGCAGGCTTAAAGAATTCAAGGTTTAGCAGTAGTGTTTGCTTGATCAGGAATATTCTGTCCATTTTAAATACATTTTGTTTTCAACTTCCCTTGTGTTGATAAGGATATTTTGCCTTTGTGACTAAAGTAGTATCTCTTCTAGTCTTGTTCCTTCAGCACTTCATAAAGCCCTCTGTAGAACATGATGCTCACCATGTTCTACACTCATGTTCTATGTGTTTCCTGTTCTGAGTGTTGTGTTAAACAGGTTGTCCAAAGTAACTCAATTAGAAGAACTACATGAGTAATATTTGAAAAAGGGAGCACTGATTTGGCTTTTGGGTATTTTTTTCTTTGTTTTGAATTTTTTGTATTACAAATAGGTACCCCACTCGGATCATATCATCTACATTTCATCAGTAGGACATAGGGGTGTGATAGAGATTTTCAATGGTCAGACAGAGGGCTGAGCAGGTTTAATATAAGCTTCCAAACATGTGCAAGGATGAAGAGAATCATTTCTATTCCTTGTTATAATTTGGGCTGATTTTGAAAGGATTGCTTTAACCTAACTGCTTTAACCTTGCACAAATATCTGCCTTTCTGCACTGGAGTACCCAATCATGTAATCACACTTCCATTTCCATGACATTATTGGACTGAAGGAATGTCCAGTACAGTTACCTCCAAGGTTTTTCCTCTGCAATGGTTTATATATCTCTCTGAACCTTTGTTATATGTCCCATAAATTACAATTGACTACAGTCCCTGAAATCCCCTAAGTGTTGCTTGAGTTGCCCACAGCCTGTAGACAGAATTCCATGCTGGTGTCCTGGAGAAACCCATACAAATGGTCTACAGGAATGGAAGAGCTGAGCTAAAGCACAGAGCTTTGGTTCAAAGCACCTTTTACTCTGCCTGTCTCTCTATGGGTGTCATCATACAGCATGAAACAGTGGAACTTGTCCTCTTTTCACAGTAATGATGTCTTAGCTGTAGGAACAACTTCAAGGACAAGGAGAGTGTGCAAGGATAGAGTGCTTTTGGGTGAATCTCTGAGATTGGGTTTGGAGTTCAGAGCTGGACACCTGGCAGCTCTTGTGCTCTTTGGCCATTCTAATACCTTGTAATTCAAGAACTTATGTGTCCACCACATGTGCTAACTCAGTGGTTTCCAGGCCCTGGTGATTGTGCACACCAGGAAACATGTGAATGTGTCTCAGCTATTTCCTTCTAATCATGATGTAGCGGATGAGAGAGATTTAGCAGGCTCTTAAGAGTGGAGAGTGAGCATGTTGAGCAGTGTCATTTAATGCAGAGAACATCCCTTCTCACAAGGAAATCATGGCCAAAAATGTCACTAGTGCTCTGCATGACTAATGTAATGCAGGTCTTTCCACAACTGTGACCCTGCTCATCACCACTATGTTATACCCCATGGCTTCAGCTCCATCTTTCTGCTGGCTATGGACACCGTAGACTCATTAGAACTGCACATGTGCTCTACAGCTCAGCTATACCCCAACACATGCACAGATACTTTCAGTGCCCACATGGAGTATGTTAGTGAGTTTGTGCTGTATTTTACTTAATTCTTTCAATAGCGTTTTCTAGATTTATTTGCACTCCTGTATGTTGCTGTAATTCCTGACAGGGTCTCCAGGATTTGTCTCTAACATTTTACCTGCCTTTCCACAGTTACGGGGAAGCAGGTTCTGTCACTGATATAATACTACCAGGAACACTTACCTACTTGTTACCTTGGAAGCAAATTTGAGAAAATGCTTTGGATGCTCGGGAGCTTTCTGCTGGTGCACAGAGATTATAGCACTTAAAATTTTACTATACACCAGTCACACTACTAGCACCACAATGGGCCATGGTTTCTGTTTCTCATAACCAACACTGGACTTTTTGACCAATTTCATGGATTCATAGGGAAATTTATTTGCTTCTGGTAATTTTTTCTTTCTTGTATGCCTCCATTTCTGAGCAGTCTTTTTTTCATTTCTTATGAGAATCCTTCTGTAAATTATTTGCTTGTAATTATTTTGCTTGTAATTTGCTTCTCAAATTTCTGATAAGCATTCTTTTTTCTACTTATTTTATTATCATTTGTAGAGAATCAACATAATTTCTTGTGACTTTTCCATTTGTATTTTAATTTCTTTGCTGAACAGAAATCCTTTACTTTCTGTATCTTTTAAAAGTCAGTTTAAAATTTGTAGTTTTATAATTTTATTTCAAAACATTTGTTCATTCCTAGATCAAAAAGGTATTTTCTTAAATTTGAACCACATTGCAGGTTCACAATTCATATTTTTTCTTGGATCTATGTAAAGTATACCTTTAGTAGTTTTGTGATACAAAAATACAATAAGCAGCATATGTAATGTGCAATTTATCCCCATAAAGAACTGAATAACAGAACCACCTATTAATCTTGATTTGTATTGCCAGCCTAATTAAATCAGTTTGTTTAAAGGAAATGTATCCCTTAGTATTTCTTTTAAATTTAGTGTGCATGCATGTATGATTCACAGGCATAAATGACCACAACTGTATAGCATTCTCAAATAGTGAAAAAGAGTATCTCTGTTTGTTATTTAGGATTTCAAGAAAATGTGTGCCCTTGTTTTTCAGAAGAATGTCTTACAAATATTTTTCAAGTTTTTCTTGTTATAATGATATAATTGTATTAAGCATATAATTTAAAGAATTCATAGCACATTGCATTTTAACATCTAAGACTGTGTATTTCCTTTCCAACATTCATATCATCTTTATTATTATTTGTGTTTATTATATTTTTGGAAATGTATAGTTTTAAAGAAATATTTGATAGAATTTGCAATAGTTTTGTAATTGCAGGGTTCAACATGACTAAATAAGAGGACTCACACTGCAGGTCCTCAGAGAAAATCAACTAAAAACTCAGGTGACTGGAAGAAAGGGAGGAACACACATCCCACTACCAAAATTAACCTGAGTTAAGAGACTTGGAGATCAAACAAAACAAAGGCATAGGACTTTGTAAAATGTTAATCCCGCCCATTAGGCTCCTCCCCATTTTCTGCTAATGGAAGTGGAATGCGAACTGCCATTTCTAGGAAGTTCCCCCATAAAAACAGAGACAGCAAAGGTGTGGCAAATTCAATTCACATAGGATAGGTCTAGAATGAGTCCCCACATGTCTTTTCATTTCCTGCAACAGAGGATAAAGCAGCCTGGCAAGAAATTTTACTGGCATACATAGGCATGAGTGACCACTCCCTTCCCAATGAACTGCAAGTTTCTTTCTTTTTACTTTTTTCTTTTTTTTATTCTTTTTGTTTCTCTGTTGAACACCAAAAACTCCAACTGGAACCTGCAGCAAAAAGAAAGTTAGGAACCAGCAATTGTATTGAGAATTGCTAGTGAAACAACACAACTCAGGCTCCACCACTAGCATGGGAGGGATTTGGACCATCCCATGGTGCCATGGTCAAGGAGTGAGAAATCTGTACTTCTCTGCCCTTTGACTAGTGGCTGCCAGCACAGCCATCTTTGGGCCAGGGATTCAGTGCTCCCTCTGCCTTGTAAACACAGCATACAACAGGAGGACAGAGTGTGAAAGGGGTCAGCAGTGTGGAATGAAGCAGGATGTACAAGGCTCAGGAGGGGTCAACTATGCACAGGACTGGAGCAGCCTTGGCCTGTCTCTGTCTGAGGGCACAGCAACCAAGAAAGCGGCACAGAGACAAACACAAAGAAAGAGAATAAGGAGAAAAAGAAAAAGGATAAGGAGATATGGGTGTCTCATCCATAAATTTACAAGTAAAAGACAGGCCACAGCCCCCATGCCTGAAGTCGAAGATAAGCCCCACACCCAGTCCAGCATTGATCCTACTGGAGGATTGGTGGGGCACTGATCTGGACACTTGACCCAGAGCAGTGGATACCAAAGGAATTTTACTTAACTTTTTTTTCTTTGTTTGTGTATATAGTTTCCCTTTTATTGTCTGGTTGGTTTTTTGATAGCTTTTTTTTCAGGTTTATAAATATGTCATTCTATTCTATTCATCATTCTTCTATATTCCTTCAGTTATCTCTTGATCTTATGACATCTTCATGTGAATGAACATTGTACTGAACCTGTCTGATTTGCTTCAATAATGTTTTCCTTTCTCCTTCATTCTTTTTCTCCATTCCTCTTCTCCAGTTTCCAAAGATTGTGTGATCACCCCTTGTCCTCCAGACTTGCTTCAACTATATTTCTGTGAATCTATCTATTTTGCCCCATATGTCTCTTAGACATCTCCACCACAGAATAAAATCACTCTGCTAGGGGAAACTCATGAAATGCAAGTTCTTGACTTATGTTGGGTGCTGCTATAAAACTGTAGATCTTTCCCCATGTTGAAATGTACCAACCTCAAATTTACCAGTTTGTAAGCTTCTTGTCTGTGCTTGAAGTTACTCACATCCCTAACTGAAATACTTTCACCAAGACATCACTCTTGTAATCACAGTTGTTCTCCCTCTTGTAACAACACCATGACTGTTGGGGTAATAACCATCACCTTAGTCCAGCACCAACAGACTGGATCCTGAGCCAAAAAGATAGCAACATCATATCATTAGTAAATATTGGAGGTAGGATCTTGGGACAGGTAGAAAGGCCAAGAACTTCTTAGACATAGAAGACACCACTGGGGGACTTCCAGGAAGATGGTGGAGTGGTAATCAGCAAAAGGCTCTCTGAAATTATCTGTACAATAATTGTATACAGCAGAGCAAGGAGGAGAAGATGGAAGAAAGTGGTTACCCTCGACCCTGGAAGGCTCTGAAATGATAATTCTCATGAGAAGAATGAAGAGAGAATCTTGAACAAAGAAGAAGGAGACAAGAGGTGCTTTCTCCCTGAGTTGGGACTCATGGCATGGGAGGAGCATTGAAACCTATGGACACACAGTGACTGAACTACCAATATGACACAGATGAGACTAAAGAAGGAATTAAAATTTCTACAGTTAACCAATAATGCCAATACAATGTACCACAACTAGTGGGATGCAATGAAATCAATCCTATGAGGAAAATGTAAAGCTGTGAATACTTATATGAGAAAAACAGATAAAGTTCAAACAAGCAGCTTAATGTTGAACCTCAAGCTTCTAGAATAAGAGCATGCCAAGTTGAACACTTGTACAAAGGAGGGAATTATAATAACCAGAGCAGGTATTAATGCAATGTAGAGAAAGAAAACAATACAAAGAATCAATAAATCAAAATTTGCTTCTTTGAAAGATTAAATATAATCAATAAACCCATAACCAACCTTATCAAAAAAGAAAAGAAAAGACTCCAGTCCACACAATTAGTAATGAAAATGGTAAAATCTCAAGGGATTCTGTAGAAATACACATCATCTATACCTATTCAAGAACTTGTATTATAATAAGATGGAAAATGCAAAGGAAATGGACAGAATGCTATATATGTATGAATTACCAAACCTGAATCAGGAAGACAAAAAATTCTAAATAGCCAGTACCAGTTAGTACAGTTGGAAATTGCTATTTCTCAGTCTCTGGTGAATTTGAATAGGAAGAAATACTTTACATAGAATACCTCAAAAAGTCCAGCAAAAGACTGCTGGATCTAATTACCAAAAGTAGTAGTAGCTGGATGCAAAGTAAACCCTCAAAAATCAACAGCCTTTCTGTACATGAATAACAAGCTCACTGAGAGAGAAATTAGTGGAACAGCACCTTTCACAATACAACCCAAAGAAATGAATCACCTAGGTGTCAATCTAACGAAGGTAGTAAAGCAACCTCCACATTGAAAACTACAGTATTGTAAAAAGAGATAAAAATCATAAAATGGAAAGGTATCCCTTGATCTTGGGTAGGAAGAAACAATTTATTGAAAATGGAAATTCTTCCACTATTATTGTATGGATGTAATAGAATTCTAATCAAAATTCCAAAAACCCTTTTCCAGAAATCGTGTCTCTTTTTCCCTATATCTATCTTTAATTTTGCTCTTTATTTATATTTTGTGTTTCTCACATAAGAGAAACCATGCGATGTTTTAGTCTTGTGTCCGATTTATTTCACTTAGTATTATGGAGATAATTCAATGTTAGATAATTTAACCTTCATGTTAATCAGTATTGCATACTGCTATCCTTTAATAGATCCTCATACTACTAGCCTTAGGCTTGCAAAGTCAATCAAACAATATGAGCATTAAATTGTTTTGGTAGCTCAGATGCTATCAACTCATCTTGTCCTCCAAATCACCCTTCTGCTTTCATAGGGGTGGAGGTTGGGGGTGCTCTTGTCTCCTACCCTGTGCACTGGCTGGCTCATGGGAAGGGTGAATTGGCTTCTGGTTTATCCTCCCAGGCATGACATGGCTCACACTGGCCCAGTTAGTGTTTTAACAACCTTTTCTCTTTTTCTTTTCTAATAATTGTCTCTCTGTCTCTGACTCTGTCTTTGTCTCTTCTCTCTCTCTCTCTCTTTTTGGAAGCAGGAATCAAACTTACTGAGCCACTGAGATATATCCTTGGTCCATTTGTTTTCTAATATTTCTAAAATTCTCATTTTGTCTTCATTATTTTAAAACATTTATTCTA
>PVJX010046078.1:0-12451 GCA_004027295.1 Dolichotis patagonum | reverse complement strand
TGTTTGAATGTGTACTTTGCATGTTTTAATTTTGTAATTTGAACAACTATTTCCAAGATGTCAGTATGTAATTTGTTAAGTAATGATTTCTTAGGGGGTTTTTTTGGTTCTTTTGTTTTTTTCCTTGTATTGTTGCTACCCTTTATTCTGTTTTGTTTGGTTTCTTTTTTTCTTTAAATAAAATTTAAAAAAAAGAAAAAAATTCACATGGTTCCACCTCACCCCAGAAAGAATAACTATCATCAAAAAATTAACCAATAATAAAAATGCTGGTGGGGTTGTGGGAAAAAAGGAACCCTGCTCCACTGTTGGTGGGAGTACAGACTGGTACAGCCAATGTGGAAATGTGTGAAGATTCTTCAAAAACAAAACAAAACAAAAAGCAAATCTAGGATTAGAGGTCCCATTCAACCCAGATATTCCCTTTCTGGGTATTTTACCAGAAAAATTAAAAACATCATACCACTGCAGTATTTGTGCATAGTAGCACAATTTGGAAAAAAACCCAGGTTACCCATCAACTGAGGAAAGAATAAAAAAGATTTTTTTATATATATAAGGGAGTATTACTCATTCATATAGAAAGGTAAGCTGAGACTTTTACAGGAAAATAGATGAAACCCAAGACCATACTTATAAATGAAATTAAACAGATCCATATGTGTAAAACATACAGTTTCACTAGTGTGAAAAACTGAACAAGTAAATAGGATCTGAAATGTACAATAGATTTTGTGATTTGGAAAGAAACTGTTCAAAAGAAAAGACACATGGAAAGGAGAAAGGAAGAAAGGGGAATGTATATATATTAAGGTAATTATATAGCTAGCTTCTTTTTGTTTCTTGAAAAGAATGTTTTGTGCTAATATTGTTCAGGCAGGATATCATACCTATGTCCTGTACTCTGAATAACTACTAAAAATGCAGCAATATGCAACTTATTGTTAGGATTAAAAACTGGTGGTCAGTTTAACACCAGCTGGATTAGATCACCATGGTGCTGAGCGTAATGTTTCACCTGAGGAAAGTTGCCAGCATAAATTGAGATGTGGAGAAGGAGAAGGAAGGATTGATGCGTTGAGGTGCACTGAGGCAGTGAGGCATTGTGGGTTCTTCTACATGGTGCTGTTTGAGCCACTAGGTTCTTCTGGAGAAGCTCTGGTCCTCACACTGAGCATTGCTTTCTGGTCTGGAGGGGGAGACATGTGTCACTTGGTCTCCATGATGAACTCATCACGCTGGCATCCTGGCATGTACTGGACTGTGCCTGTCCTTGGAGGAGATCAGGGCCTCCATGTCCCTGAGGATGGCTGTGGTGCCTTTCAGGACAGCCCTGGTCTTTGTTGTGTGTGACTTCTCAGGTCCAGTGCAGAACTCTCAACCTACCAGCACAGCTCCTTCACCCTGATGCCATAAACTTCCTACTTTCCACCGCTGACCTTTGGGCCTTCCCAGCACGGATCTGTAAAACAGACTGGTATGAGTCCTTCTCATGGGCTCTAGACCTCCAGTTGGACTCGTGGGAGGCACTGTCATGGGTTCTGGGTCTTCTTCTGGACTCATGTGGGACTTCGCTGTGGGATTCAGGCCCTTGTCTAAATATTCCATGTCTTTAGTGTTGTGGATAGATTTCCTGCATTTTCTTGTGTTAACTCTGGGTGACCATCATAAAACAATATTATAAACTCCATGTCCCAATTCTGATTGTTCTCTGCACAAATCCTGACTACAACACATATCAACTATTGTAACTGTTCTACTAACATGTTTTGAAACTCAGCTTCATTGTTTATCTTTTTTTCCCCCTTTAAATTAAAAAAAAACTTCCTGTTTTCTATCACAAGTTTTATAGTTTTAGTTTTCCTGGTTAGTTCTAAAATAAGTTTTAGTTGGTTTTTTTATGTGGTGTAAGCTTCTGTGTGTAGTATAAGGTACAGATTAAATTTTCTGTAAAAATAAAACAGAAAAACTAAATAGAGCCAAAGCCTAAAATTTTCCTGGACTATGACTTCATCCTACTTGCCTTTCTGGACAGCACATGTTGCCAGGTGCTCTGGAAAGGCCACATGTGTCACCTTGTAAACCTGCCGGCCTTTCCTTACGCCCACTTTACGTTTCCACGCTCAGCACATGCCCATCTCCTTGGGAGTGTCTTTCGGAATATTCACTGACAGTCTTAAGGTGCACCAGCTCAGCCCCACTGTGCCTCGTACACATCCTTATGAAATTCTAGTCTTCTTTCTGTTGTGGTTTGCATCTGACTCCCTTGGGAGACTCTACTGTCTTCAGTTCATTATTGTACCTTCAGCACATGAACCAGTGAAAGAATCAGTGAGTAGGGAACTGCAGCACAGTTATTTTGATTTCAAGAAGTCAGAATGTACAATAATTGACATGACTTGACTGGATTGCAGTACTCTTGAGGGTGTTGCGTCTCCACTCCAGGATGAGTTACAAAGCCTGGAACATTACTGATATGTAAAGAAAGTATGCTGGAATGATTAAGGCTTCTTGAGAATCAATGAGAGGAATAAAATCACAATGGAATTCTCTACTGAAGACAAAAGTGCTTTTAAGCACTTTGGAACTTCCAAGACTTTCATTTTCTTAGTTAAATCAGTATTTTGATTATATACTATGCTTAGTTAATTACAGTAAGTCTACAAGGCCTTGACATTCTTTTGACCATCTCAAAGAAGATTGATATTTCATTATTCAGGCTTTTTTACTTATTCACTCAGAAATGATAAATTCTTGTCCTTTGAAAGAAACTTTAAATCTACCTTAAAATTCCATAAACTAGTTTTGATAAATAAAGCTCACCTACTTTAGTAAAAGCAAGTGTTGTATGGCTATGTTTTAAAATCTCATTTTTTCTAACCAGAGTAACTTTTACGATCACACTCATGTAGGGACATATGTACAAACACTGGGTCTTTCGGTTTAACAAATTTCAGATGAGCTAAAATAGCACTTCCCATTTCTCTACTATTTTCTCTCATATTTTCCTTCTTATCATGATGAATAACATGTATAGACATAGGAGCAGTGTCCACCAGTCTAGTAGGATATGAGAAAATATTGCTAGCTATTCTAAAGGTGCTTATACTTCATGAAGAGCAACTGACTAGTTGTAAGCAGCTGTGCATTAGTCAGCTTTCCAGCTGTTGAGACAAAATGCCCGACGTGCACAGTTTAAATGGGGAAACGGTTTACTTGACTCATGGTTTCAGGAGTTTAGTCTATGTTTGGTTGGCTTTGACTCTGGAACATCATATCAAAATGACCCGGAGGACAAAACTGATCCCTTCAAGGTGGCAAGAAAGCAGATCACAGAAAAGCTTCAGAGAGGAAGGGGCCAGGGACCAGATACAGTCTCCAAGTTCAAAACCTCACAGACAAAACAAAACAAAACAAAACAAAACAGAAAAATACCTCACAGATACACCAACGTGTGTGCTTTACTGTCTGCCTAAGTGTCTCATCTTTGTTTCTTTATCAGGCATGTTGACAATCAATCTGAGTGGGAAAAGTCAGTTCTTTTTGGAAAGATTATCTGACAGTGATGTTCTTTATGAATCATGTCAGAATGAAGCCTATGGCTACCTCTTCATTCTAGGGCAGGTTCTACTGTGGTAATTTGGTTGTCATTTCAGCCTCCTCTCTTCTCTCTTCATTTCCCTTTTTGAACACTTCGGTTTAAGGATTACCATATTAGATACTGTCTCAAACATCCCAGACCCTCTCTTTCTGCACTCATGTGTGTGAGGTTCCTCTGTGTCTTGGGGGAGACTTCCGTGACTTTTCCAGCCTGATGATTTCCAGTTTGTGAACATTGCTTCTTTCTGCTTTCTTGTCTCTTTCTAGAACTTTAACCCAGTTAAAACCAGGAAACTCATCCATGTGATCTGTCCAGAACTGATCGAGGGCCTGAATTATGGCAGGTTTCATGCATTTCCTAAGGAATGAATGAGGTGGTAGGAACAGAAGGAAGGGAACCAGGGAGTCAGTCTCCTTGCTGGGTAATGAGGGCTTAACTTTGGAGGGAATAGAAACTGGTGCATTGAAGAGTATGTTTGGGTTTTTAGAGCTGGTTATAAAAGCAGCCTCTTATTATGTGATGAGCAATAAAGGAGAGAACACCAAAAGTGACAGAACATTTTGGCCTTGTTCAGAAGACTAGATGTGCTTAGAGTAGAACTATGAGGGGAAGAGATAATAGTAATAGGAGCAGTGGTTTTAAACAAATTAAGTTCAATGAAGTATATAACTGCTGCCATTTAAGATAGCTTTGACCATTTTTTGCTATTAGATATTTCCTCCTTCTGTTGAGCCTGAATTTCCAATATGTAATTTAAACCCAGTTTGATACAAAATTTTATTCTTCTTTAATTTTGGATTCCTGAATGAATGTGTTTGTTTGAAAGGGTAAATAAATATTTGAAAAGAGTAAACAGTTGAAAAATTAAAATATGAATAATTTACAAGCTGACTGGCAGTTATTTTGTTGATTGCTAAATTATGTGTTCATTGAATGCTGATTATGTTTAAATATCTCCTCCGGTGTTGCCAAGGGAGACGCACTCTCCTACTGACTTTTGTGTATTGACTTTGTTTATATTGTTCCTGGTTTATTTTTTACTTTTGAAAGAATTACTACTATTTTCATAACTGTGGATATTAATTTTCAATAAAATGCAATGAAGTGAAACATGTAAGGAAGAGGAACATTTTTCAGAATGCCACTAATCAGAAACTATAGTTTTTAATTTTTGTAAATATAATTCAGATATACTTTTATTAATAAAGAGGGACTGGGAAATAGGGAGAAAACAAAATATGTTGGGATTATATGATTGAGATCACTGTGATTGGGATCATAAACCATGATATTTTACTGAAATATTAAACATAATCCTTCTTTAATTTAGCAGAGATAAATTTGCAGTGAAATTAAAGGAACCTATGACCTCATAATTCTCACTGTTCTGTAGACTAGACTTTATGTTTGAATGAATTTAATGCTAATGAATAGTCCTTGCTTTTCTTTTCATGTTGTTTATATTTGATATATTTCTTTGCTAGTAGGATTTAATTTTTGCAAGAAAGGCTTATTTGTCCTAGGTTTTGCAAGTAGTTCTCTTTTGTACTAGGAAATGCCTGTGCTTTTACATTTTATACTTGAGGCACTACTCAAGTGTTTTTGAGCTTCTTGTTCAGTACTTTGTGAGTAAGCTAAGATCAGCTCTTATTTTATTTTCTCTGTGAATACTAACTTAGTATTTCCTTTGTAGACACACACTGAATACCACACATGTATGGAAAAATTCATAAAACACAAAACTCCTCATAAAACACAATACTCCTCATCCAAGTCACAAAATAGAGTATTACCATTATTCCTCACGGTCCTCTCTGGACTTGACAGATCCCTACCTCAAGAGTGTCTCCTCACGAAAGGCTCATCACTTGACATCTTTTATTTTTCTCAGACCTTATGATAATATTTCTTTATCATTAGTATTTCAGAATTTTCAATGCCTTTAATTATATTTTTAAAAAGTGCTCTGTTCAGTGTTTCCACTTGTCTGCAGTAGGAGAGTCATTCTGCATTATATAATCCACCATTACCAAAAGCAGAAGATCCCAAAGTGCTTCTTTTATCTTGAATTTCAATGCCTTGGGAGGATATGACTATGACAATCATTGCTATTTGTTTATTTATTTTTCTGAGAGAAAGGGAAGTCAAAATCCTTTTCATCTGATAATTTAATTGTTTATAACTAGTGAACTGTCTCCAGTACATCCTTCTTTATTGAATTCTTGTTCCTGTTTGTTAGTTCTTCAAGAACAATTTTTGAAGAATGAATTTTTAAAACTTCTATGCCTGCCATTTTCTCTATAATCAACTTTTAAAATTGATATCTTATACAAATGTTAAATGCATATGGAAAATTGCTAAAATTTTTAGTGTCTACCTTCATGAATTTTTACAAAAAGTAAATCCATGTAAGCAATACTTAGTTTAAGAAGCTCAATCTTACCAGATTCCAAATGTCTTGTGCCTCTGTCCAAAAGTATTCAGTATTTTAACTTTTAATGCCACAGAATAGTCATCTTTTATTCTGAATTTTATATAAATTGGTTTATGTGGTATATTATCATTTTTTTCATACATCTTTTATCAAAAATATGTAAATAAGTTTTATTCATGTTGCTATGTATAGTTGCTTATTCCATTACTGCTGCACACCATTTCATTGTGTGATTATGTTGCAATTTATTAACCTCTGCATATAAACTTTGAAGAGTTTCTGATTTTTGACAGTAAGGGATATTATGAATATTCTAGCCTATATCTTTCAGTGACCACATTTGTCTAAATCTTTTGAATACTTTCCTAAAAGTAGAATTACTGGGTCATTGCATAGGCTCTTAATAAATTTTGGCAGATATCATGCAATGGTTTTGCAAAGTAACTGTAACAATTTGCACTACCATCAGCAATGAATGCTATGACAATTGTAGTTTTTCCACATTATCTGAACTTAGTATTCTTTCTCTCTTTTCATTTTATTCATCCTAATGAATGTTTTTAAAAATAAAACTTTAATATAAAATGATAGAAAAATATCAATGACAGCACATTTCATTTCTTCTGTTCTGTGTTCTGGGTTTCTTAGAACTTTACATTTTTATCTTTTAGTACAGGACCTCTCATTTCTGGGTCTTAGTGCTCCCATCCCTAAACTGCAGAGACACTCTCCTGAGTGTTGAAATAGTGGTAATTTTCTGAGCTACTTACTTTTCTTTGGGACTATACATCTAAGTTCCTTTGTACAGGTTTCTCAAATATTTTGTTTTTGGCAACTAAGTATCACAATGTAAGTACCACTTCTAGGAAACTTCAACCTAAACTTTTTGATTTCTTTTTAGGGGTAACATCGGGGAAGATGATAAGCAGCACTGTAGCTTGATGCGGCGTTGGCCTATGATTTGACGATTCTTGTGGAAACATGGATCATCCAGATTTGTTCAATGAACTTCAAGTGCACCAATTTCTTTGATTCAAATTTGTCCTTTAAATGTTGCTGGAAAGGCAGGCATACAGATAACCATACTACTAAGTCTTTGTTAGTTCATCAAACAGAATAGTTTGTACTGTCATTGTCTGATTGTCCATGCTTTGATTTTGTAACTTGAACAACTACTTCTAAGATAATATGTAATTTATCAACTAGTAATTTCTTAGTGTTATTTTTTGACTAGTCATTTCTTACTTTTTTTAATATTCTGTATCATTTCTACCCTTTTTTTCTGGTTTTTTTTCTCTAAATAAAAATAATTGCTGGAAAAAGCAAAGATTCAGTGTTGGGATGTTGGAGTTTGAACCCATAGTGAAGCAAATGACTCTCATTTTCTTTCTTTGCTTTTGATAATATTCAACACCTTGTTTTTCTGAATGCCAAGATACTACAGGGAGGTGCACAGTGTCATTTTATAGCTTCTTGGTAACTGAAGATCTGTGAAAACAAAACCAAACCAAGGCATAAAGAGACCCCATTTGAAGCCATAAAGATTGCATGGTGATTACCCTACAACTTCTTGTCAAACAGGAAAAATGGCTCCCAAAGGCTGGCAATCAATCCACTCTTAGGAACTCCAGGGCCCTAGAGTTGCACAATGTCTGGAGATTGCTGCTTGATTATTCCTTGGTTGAAAATGACTCTGACTAGTTATATTTTTCTGCATTTGTGTTTGATACTTTCAGATCTCACTCTGTTATTGGTGTTGCTGCTAATCATAGTAAAAAGAAGAATCTACTACTTTTTTCTGGTTTTTTTTTTTAATAGCAAAACTAATACTGGAAACAAGGAATACTAGTGACATTAGTAACATAAGGCATCATTCACAGAGATTTTCTTAGAGATAATTTTGAGAGATGAGCTTTAAAGGTAAGGAGAATCCAGATCAGAAATCTCATATCATGTTCTTTTGTATGAAAAAAAATCATCTTATCATCCAAGCAAAACTAAGGAAGAGATAAAAATTTTCCACTAATTGTTCTAGTTACTTGATGGATAATTATACTTTTACTGCATCTACTTGTGTTTATCTTGTCTCAGTCCTTTAGCCAAGATGGGGACATAGACTTCACACAAAGACTGACGGGTTAATTTTAGATGTGCAGTGTAATGTCTCAGTTGGGGGAATATTGAAGTTGAAGGGTTTGGGTTCTCCACTTAAACTCCCTGCAGCTAAACATCCACATAGGATTTCTCTCAAGATTTAGAGATTTGAGCCAACATTCTGTTTTGAGATCCTTGGGATGTGAGGATGTGGGAACTCTTGACCTCATTTGCTTGTCAGTCTAACCCATACAGCTAGAAGAATGGGTAAGAAATGACCACATTCATCTAATATCCCTGGTCAATCTCTACAAGGATGCTGAAAATATATCTTGGTATTTAAAGCTGAGATAATGTTGTATGTAAGAATTGTCCAGTGACTGAGTTTCAAAGAACTAGAAAGACCTTTGTGTAGTTCTGAATGGGTTCTGCCTTCAGAATAATGTGGCAAATCAGCTTTTGTGGGAACCATGTAGGAATATCATCCATCTGTACTTTTGGTGTGTGGGGTTGCTTTCCATAAACTCATAGAGAAAGTTACTTCCCTGGAAAAACACAACTTTTCCTTTTGCCAGGACCTATTAACCAGGTAACATTAGAGACAACACACTTGTCATTCATGAAAGTGAGTGTAAGAAGGGCATAAAAGTCTAATTAAGAGCAAATTAATGCACTTAAACCTCTTTAGTGGATAGCTATATTATTGTCTTGGTAAGATCTTCATGGAACACTTGAATCTCATTCATTCTTTATTGTATTTATTGGTTTTCATGTTGACTGTATTGTATACACAAAAAGAATTAAGAAAGAAAGACTGGTACATAAAAATCAGTAGAGTAGTAAGGAATGTCTTAGAACAGAGCTATGGCAAAATGCTAATACCTCAGGCTGCCAATAGCAGGAAGCAGGTGAGACAGATCAGTGCCAATATGGATCCTCTTGTAAATTGTCAGGACAACTGCCAACAAGGTCACGGTGGACTTTGTAGGAGCAGTTGTCCTCAGGATGCGACAGATGTGTGAAGATGGTTTCTTTCTCACTGTGTTTCCTTTCTACAATGATCATTTACATCTGTAATGTATTTAGGCATTAGTTTTGTGTTATCTCTGATTGTATGTAGATGGAACAGGTGAGCTCCACTTGCAGGCCATTAAAAAGTAGACAGTGGATGCCTAAGAATACATACATGTCTTTATCAAGCCAACAGATTAAACTCAGTTTCAAAAATGAATTTATGAGAACCCCCTAGGGCTTTATTAACATGTTTGTTTTTTTTAAATAGCCATATTTGTATACATTTCTGGAGGAAAAAATCACACAAATCTTTTAGATTCATTTTAAATTTAACTAACTAAATGAGTGAAGAGCGGGTGGGTCCTGGGTCCTAAGGTCATCACCCACCTAGGTCTTCCTCTATAAAAAGAGAGAATTTCTCAGTGGAACAGTAAATTTCAAAACATGTTTCAGTAACATTTCAGGAAGCCCAGACTTTAAACTTTTTTTGTCATGGCATGATCTTTGCAATTGTTTCTCAAAATGCAAGGACCAGAGTATGCATTTTCAGTCTTATTTTAATTGATATTTTTCACATTTCAAAATTATTTAGGGGCATACTATGGAAATAAGAGGTTTAATAGCATGAAACTTATATGACAACTATAAATGTGAAAACTCCAAGAAAAATATAAAATTAAAGCATATAATTGTTTCATTAGGACTGCTAAACAAATTCAAAAACAAAACTTAAACATGAGGAAATGGACATATATTTACACAAAATTTCAAATAAAAGGAAATAAGATTGGCATCTGCAAAAGTAAAAATTTATGAAAACATTTAGTGAACCAGATTTTATAGTCCATAATGGTAATGATGAAATGCAAATGAAAATATAACAACCATAAAATTTTAGTTAATGGATCACACAGAAATGCAAAAAGTAAAAGTAATAGATATTGAAAAAGATAATGGTAGGAAGTGATATTTTAAATAGTAAGTACATATATAATAGAAGAAGGAGAAGTCATTAATAGAATTGATGGATTGTTTTTAATGGTTATACTTTAATCTCACATATCTAAGAAAGAAGTGATTAAAACATGAATAGAAACTTGAGGAAAGCTCCTAGACACCAGCATTGCGGCCTGACTCTTTGGGACCGAGAACCTCCCAGACTGGCAGAGTGGCCTGGGCTGTTTGGATTGGAAACTTTGCTGAGACCGGCATCTCGGCCCGACTGTTTGGGACTGGTAGGCCCGCCCTTCATCCGCAGGGAACTTCCCGGAGACCGGCATCTGGGCCCGGTCTGTTTGGGCCTGTAGCCCCACTCTTCACCCACAGGAAATCTCCCAGAGACCAGCATTGTGGCCTGACTCTTTGGGACCGGGAACCTCCTGGACCTGCAGAGAGGCCTGGGCTGTTTGGATTGGGAACTTTGCGGAGACTGGCATATCGGCCAG
Source organism: Dolichotis patagonum (assembly GCA_004027295.1). Taxonomy (NCBI): domain Eukaryota; kingdom Metazoa; phylum Chordata; class Mammalia; order Rodentia; family Caviidae; genus Dolichotis; species Dolichotis patagonum. Next base: position 1,863 of record PVJX010046078.1, on the reverse strand, counting down.
GTCTTTTTGGGACCAGGAACTTTGCAGAAACCAGCATTTTGGCCTGACTCTTTGGGACCTGTAGGCCCACCCTTCACTCACAGGGAACCTCATGGAGACCTGCCTGGGACAAAGTACGGTGGCCTGGACTGCCTGAGATTCCACAGGCTCTGGGTTGACCATGCCCAGCATTCGCCTTACAACTTAGAGAGCCAGGAGCCCACAGAGGGGAATTAGGACCCTGTGAGGAAGCCAAGAGCCTGTGGGGGAGCCACTGCCCCTCCAGGAACTGAAGGTGCAAGAGGTAATTCACCACACATGCAGAGAAGGCATTGGAACACCGCTCAAGGCAAGGAAATATAGAAAAATGACAAAAGGAAAGACCAAAAGGCAAGCTCAAAGCTCTAGCCCTCCCCAAGAAAGCTTAGAAGCCGTGTACATAGAAGAAAAAAGAAGCCATACACCTGAAATGTCTGAAATGATATCAAATGAAATAAATATGCAAATAGGGAAAGCTATGGAGAAATTCAAACCAGAAATACTTGCCCAAGTAAAAGAAGAATTGATAAAAATAGTGAAAGAAATAGTGAACACATCTAGTGAAAACACAGCTAAAAAATTAGAGGAACAAAGCAAACAGATAGAATCCCTATATGAACAATATAAGAAACAAACAGAAAGCATAAAGCAGATTCAAAGAGATATACAGGAAATCAAAAATTCTATTGAAAGCTGTAAAAACCGCCTCAATGAAAGTGAAGATAGAATTTCAGACCTCGAAGATAAGATTGCAGCCAGTGAGCAGGAAAGACAAGATCTTTTAAAAATAACAAAGAATCAGGAAATAACAATTCAAGACCTGCAAGATGATGCAAAGAAAAATAACATAAGATTAATAGGGATAAATGAAAAAGAAGGGGACAGCCCAAATTATATCAAGAGGATATTTACAGATGTAATAGCTGAAAACTTCCCAAACATAAGAAGAGAAACTGACATCCGGATAAGTGAAGCATATAGAACTCCAAACAGCCATAACCAAAATAAAACTACCCACAGACACATAATAATCACCATCCCAGAAATCCAACATAAGAATAGAATACTAAAAACTGTTCGAGAGAAAAGAGAGATCACCTATAAAGGAAAACCTATCAGAATCATGGCAGACTTCTTAACACAAACAATGAAATCAAGAAGAACATGGAGTGAAGTATTTCAGATCCTAAAGGAAAATCACTTCCAACCCAGACTGACATACCCTGCAAAACTGTCCTTCAAAATGGATGGAGAAATAAGATACTTCCATGACAAAGAACAGCTGACGAACTTCATGAACACCAAACCAACTCTACAAAGAATACTGAAAGACATTTTAGATACACATGGGATAAAACCACCAAGCAAGGCAGACAATTAAACAGAATGGAAAGCTAAAGACACAACAGCAGAAAGATAACATGTCAACAATAAACCAATATATAACAGTTAAAACCATTAATGTAAATGGCCTCAACTCACCAATCAAAAGAAACATACTGGCAGAATGGATCAAGAAATAACATCCAACCATATGCTGTCTACAAGAAACCCATCTAACCCAAAAGGACACTCATAGACTGAAAGTCGAGGGGTGGACAACAATACTTCATGCAACAGGAAACCAAAACAAAGCAGGAGTAGCTATCCAGTTTGCAGACAATGTGAATTTCAAACCAAGAATGATCCAAAGAGATAAAGAAGGTCACTACATACTAGTTAGGGGAAAACTTCAAGAGGAAGAGATAACAATCTTAAATATATATGCACCAAATTCCAGAGCACCCAGCTATATAAAGCAAATACTAACAGAAATGAAAAATCAAATAAGCAATAATACAATTA
>PVJX010046077.1:0-12449 GCA_004027295.1 Dolichotis patagonum | reverse complement strand
ATATATTATATATTATATATTATATATTATATATTATATATTATATATTATATATTATATATTATATATTATATATTATATATTATATATTATATATTATATATTATATATTATATATTATATATTATATATTATATATTATATATTATATATTATATATTATATATTATATATTATATATTATATATTATATAATATATTACACATTATACATATAATATATAATATATTATATATGTATATGTATAAATTATGTATATAATGTTGTGCTGGTGATGTCATAGCATTCTCCAAAATCTTTTGGTTACATCTTTTGGTTACATCTCACTAAGAAAATATCAAATTCATTTTTTAAACTTCAAGATGTATTATATAATTTCAAGTTTACTTTTTTAGGCTTTGTCTTCTATTTCAAAGTAGAAATCTGAACTCTCAACAGTTCTATAATATTAACCATTTTTGAGATTGTGTCATATTTTTCTGCCTTTTAATGTAACATTCTTTTTGCCTGTGTACAATGTCATGTATAACCAACAACAGTTTATAGTCATGTCCATCCTTTCTGATAGAGCTAAAGTAACTTCTCTGTAAATTTTTTCATGGTTAGGAAGTCAAAAGTGATCCTTACCCTTAAGAGTGGGACCACATTCCATCTTTGAGCCCACTAAAACAACTATTCCAGCAGTCATCTAAAAGTTAACTAAATGAATCGTGTACTACTTGGTTGAGTTTTTAAATGAAAATAATTTCAAAGATGATCAAAATGTTCTTTATCTCATTTATCAAATTTTACTAATATAAAATTGATAAAATGAAGATAAGTGAATTGAAAATAGTTTGAAAAGAAACTTAATTTGATTGTGAAATATAAAGCATACAGAATCTTAAGGATACCACCAAATTGATTTGCATTTTAAAAATTCCTATATCATAATTATTTTTCATTATGTACAATGACTGTTCAATGAAATAAGTAAAGTGCCTACCACATTATCTCATGTTTTTTGAACAGATCTTTTAGCCTCTACACATCTTTCCTCTCCTAACATTCTCTACATAAAAAGTCAAATTTGTGGCCCCAATCATTGTGGGAACTGGATATCACATATCATCTGACTTATTCATTTATTCATTCAATATTTGCCATTTACCATGTACAGTGTAGGCATTTGGATCGGACAAGAAAATTCTGTTTCTGACGATTACAGTATAAGGTAGGGAATGAAGAGAAAGGAGTTAGAAAAAGATGTAGGCTCTGGATAAAATGGAGCAGAGCAGGAGAGACAAGGATTATCGATGGGAAGGCTATTCACCATTTTAAGTGCAGTGATCAGCATAGCCTTCATTGAGAAAGTATAATTCAGTAAAGATTTGAAGGAGATAAGGAAGAACCATCAATGCTGATAGAATGTCCCAGGTAGTCCTAATTCGATTTGGCATTGTTGATAAATTTACCACCTAATGTCCTCTGTTAAGCCTGAGTCTTGGCAGAAGTTGGTTATTCTATCAAGACAACCGTCTGGTATGCCTGTCACTGCATCTTCAGTTCAATTCAGAAGGATTTCCTTTTGGATATTCCAGTGGTGTGAATTAACAGTGATTTAACAGTCAAGATCCTGTGAGGAGGGGACAAGCTTTGATGACTGCTGGCTTCCACAGTGTGTGTCTGCTCCGTGACCACCTTCCCAGCATAATGACCATGAATGTGAAGATAGGAGAGATGTGCAGATAGGGCTCTGGAAGCTGGGGTGAAGAAACTCTAGCTCTGTGGTTCCCTGGGCCACAGTGTGGCTGGGAAGTCCTCTCTACCTGCCCTTCAGCTCTGTTCTCCTGATGGGTTTGATGCTCTTCTGCTCTTCAAACACATGCTGCTTTCTTCCCGTTACTGTAGCACTTTCATGGTCAGTTACTTATTTAGCTACAAAACAAGGATTTCAGAGATGTTATTATTTTTACCTTGTTAGAATACAGCATGGTCTAGGACACAGAGTATAAACAGGCAATATTCTTTAGTTTAAATTTTGTTCCTTATTACACAATATTTGATAATGTTAAGTAAGTAATCATTTCATAATGATAATGTTATAGAGATTATGCTGTTAAGGAAAACATACCTTTTAGAGATGCAGTACCTGCCAACCTGTGTATGCAAACCAAATGCGTGAAGTCTGGATTTCCTTTTGACTATTCCAGTGGCGTGATGAATAGGATGAGAAAAGACTGAGCAAGTATTAATTATCATAGAATATGCATGGCTGTTCATTGCTGTCTATTCTGGTATTCTCTACAGCTTTATTTGTTTGCGATTTTCCATAATAAACTATAAATAGATAAATTTTGATCTTCTTACTTAGAGATTGTTTGCCATAGGTTGAACTTTTAAGCTGAGAACCAAAATTATTTTTGTGTAATTTTACCATGAGAAAATTGCATTGAGGATAGGATGGCACATAAAGGATTGTTTACTTATTTGATGGCACAGTAGAATTACATTCTTAACGTATACTTCATCCATAAATGTTCAAACATACACTGTATGTTATTTACTAAAAAACTGAAGTTAAATCCAAATAATCATGCTATCTCCAAAACTTAGAATAGGTACATCAGACAAGTTTTGTTTCATATTCGCATGTTTAACTCTTTTTACTTAAAATGATTAGTCAGGAAATTGTGTGAAATTGCCACTTTGAAGTATTTTACAGTAATGGTTTTCTGACAGACTCAAGGGTCTCATGATTTATGAGACACAAATATAAAAGAAAATCTATTTCTTCAGTGGCTGCTCATATGTAGTCAGAGTGTTTTTCCTAAAGAGCTCTAGGATGGATGTGAAATTGCCTAAGAAATTAGATGTAGATTTATTTTGTGCTAAACCTGAGTTAAAAGAATGTGTTTCAGTCTAGCTATATTAGTGAATATTGTTACAGGCACAAAGAAACAAACCTTGTCTCCTGGGGGCACAGGATAAGGGGTATTAAGACGAAGATCTTTGTTGCTTATTCTGTTCTCTCTGAGCTTAATTTTAAACTACCATTTTACACTTCAAAGCTAAGTTTACACAAATACAAATTAGCAAATCCCAGTTGATATTTACAGACCATAAATAGTGTTTTGAAATAATGTAAATATGACCTTGCCTAGGGAACGTCTATGAGAAAAACACCTGATTTTAATATTAGTTTATAATACAGCCTGATTTTAAAATTTAGATGACTAGATGATTAGTAATATATTCAAAGTACTTCATAGACTATGATTTTTAAAATGGAGCAGTGAAACTACCTACTACTGTATTTTATGATAAAATGCATTTATATATACAATAAAATAAGACAATCTCTGCTCAATAGTTTTCAAATTAAAGGAGATGAATATTTTTTCTAGTTTCAAATAATATATTCATTTATAAACATAAAATAATTCTACCTAACCACCCAAGTTTGAAATATTTAGTGCCTTCAGAGATATCATGATATAGTTTTAAAACTTTTATTTGGAACCAGTTCAAATTAACATAGAAGTTGCAAGATGCCCACTGAAAAAGCCTCGAATACATTTCTTTAATTTGCTTATTATTTTTCCATTTTGCTACATTTGTTTGTATTATTATCTCTTTCTTTTTATTATGTCAGTATAAATGTGTGTTTGTATAATATACACACATATCATTTATTTTTTGGCACTGTTTAAAATTGTTTAATATATGACATCCTTTTACCCTTAATGCTCCAATGTACATTTTTCAAAAATACATTTTCTTATGTAATGACCACAGAATTACCAAATTAAACTTGACATAGCAATAATATGTTCTTTAATTACAACTTTTATTGCTATTGTATAAGAGGTCCATATAATCTTCTTTGTAGCACTTTTTCCTCAGGTTAGGATCCAGTCTAGGATATGTACCACATTAAAATGCCCCATCTCTTTTAGGTCTGCCTTTCACTAAACTGTTTCTCAGGGTTTTTTTGTTGTTGTCTTAAAACTGACATTTTTTGGCATCAGAAGAAATTTTAAAACCTCCACTTGTCTTCGTCTGGTATTTCCTCACGGCTAGACTCAGGTTAGGCCTGCCTCCTGGACTACGTAAGCAAGATTGTATGCTTTTCAGCGCATCAAACACATCATAAGGCTCATGTGTCTGTCCCTTTTTGGTGGTAAATATTTAGATCATCTGCTTTTGTACTTACTCATATTTGCTACAATATATTAGAAACATTTGTTTCTTGCACTAATGAAATATCTGTACAGAGACAAAGAGCATGCAGATATCCTGTTGAGTTAGAAGACTTTCTGCAACTTCAGCTACTATTCATTGATCATTCCTTCCAAAAGAAATACTATAAACTGTCATTTCTAAAATCATTTGCATTACTAGAAGTCGATCCCTTTTTTATTATTATTATTGGCCCATGTATTACTATCAGTTATTTTGATTCTCAAATTTGACCTAGGTTGCATATGGTTAGTCCATTCAAGTTAGCTCCTTTTGACCTTTCCCTTCGTTTTTACTCTTAAATACTTCCTTTCTGACTCACGATATGGACCAGTCTCAAGAACTGTAGTATATTTACTGCCTCAGTTTTAGAATCACAGGAGTCCTAATTCATTTTAGTACTAATGATAATTAAAAACCAGGACCAATGTATAGGGTATGCTGTAATTCACTGCATGCTGAATTCACTGAAGACAGGAAACTGTCTTTATGTGTGTGTAAAGTAGAAATCACAAGTTCATACTGATACTTCTAATACTACCCTTTCTGAATTCCTGCTGCATTTCTCACTCTGTTTTTATATTTTCCTTTTTACTTGCCCACTAATGGCAACATATTTTCACATTTCCTCAACCTCACTTAAATATAAAACATTTTTAAAATTCTGGCATATGTGACAGTCCAAAAATGTTGTGGAAAATAGCAAGTTACATGTAGCTTTTTTAGTATTCCAAGATGCATTTGTCTCTTTCAATATTTTATAATAGCAGCACAAACTTTGCTTTTCTTGCAGTGTACATGAGCATTTGTTTCATATTGCCTTGCCAAAAATAGCTAGTAACTTTTTCACTTTTTAATGATTTTCTAACTTTTTCACTTTTTAATGATTTTTCTGTGTGACAAATGATATCTCAGTGTCACATTTTCATGTATATTTCTTGTTGTGAATTAGGTTGAAAATTTTAATGTCTTTTGGTAAATTCTCTGGTTACAATTTTTGTTATTGCCTAGTAGGATGTTTTCTTATTAGAAATGTTTATTTTTGGTAATAAATGTTGCATGCTTTTTCAAATTTTTAATATTTTTTTGATTCTGCTTGTGACATTTTTTCATCATGCCAGTTTATTGTTATTTTATTGTCATTTTAATAAATATTTTCTTAAATTACATCTAGATTTGAGTCATGGTTAACAAACCTTTTCCAAATTTTAGAGAATTTACCTATTTTTTTCTTATAGTACTTACATAATTTAATATTTAGACTTATCATTTTAAAGTAAATACTTTTAAGACAAAACAAAAAAGGATAAAAATGATACAGAATTTCAAAAAATAGTAGGAAATCAACACTGGTTAATACATTGCATATTGTTTTCTTAAAAGTAGTTCAGATTACAAGATTCAGGCATGAAAGAAATGATCAAATAATCAAACAATGAAAACAAAAACTGTTCCTTTTGATGAATTGACGGAGATTAATAGTATAGCTACCTATCTTATATATATAATATATATATACACACAGATATATGTATGTATGTTTACCTATATGCATATAATATTTTCCTGTCTTTTTTTACTCTTTTCCCCTATCCCAGTTGTTCTTTCACCCCTAGAACTTTTTTTTTCATTTTCACAATATTTATTGTACAATTTGGGTATTAATAGGTAAATAATAATAATAATAAAGAATGCTATTCCAGTAGATTATAGCTAGTGACCAAGGATAGAATGAACTTGACTGTTTTCCTATTGCCTATGCTAAACTCATCAGAATACTTGGAAAACATAGTTAATATCCTCTTATTTCACTAAAACTATCTTCTTTTGAAAATAGAAAGAAAGCAGAATTTTCTTTCCCATGTTTTAGAAAACAAAAATTGAAACTGTTTCAATGGGGAAAATTCATGATAAACCTGAGAATTCCTTGAAGCATTGCATAGTCATCTCCCCCCTCACTTCTTCCTTAAATTCTAGTTAATTTAAAAATCGAGTAATAATCAAAGTACATTCCATATTTCTACTGGAGGCAGGAAATGTCAGAACATGTATCGCAGTTAATTCTCATTCTCCTTAACTCTACAAGTGGGTTTCAAATTAATCTTTGTTTCTAGGAGGGCTATTTTTAACATACAAAAATAATTATGCTATATGTTGTTTTACATCTGATTTTTAAAATATTTAACAAACTTTGGAAAGCTTTTCACATTAACAAAAAAGTATCACTATTTTTAGTGACAAAATATATTTAATAAAATACTACTTAATGAGTCAATAGTAATTTTATGAAGCAATATTAAGTAGTATTTTGTATATATGAAAGAAGGAATATGTACATAATATTTTAATTCAACTTATTCTCTCTTGCTGAGCCTTATGCTTTGAGTATTTGTGCCCTCCCCCCCAATTTCTGTTGAAATTTGACCCTAACGCAGAGTTGAGATTATGCCTTTAGGGCTTTGCCCTCACTGATGGGACTAGTGCCATATTAAAAGGCCACAGACCTTTTGCCTTTCATCTCTTCTTCCGTGTGAGGATACAGCATTGGTCCCTTTGGCTTTCTGTATCTCTTCACATGAGAGCACAACAAATAAGCCCCATTTTGGAAGCACAGCCCAAACCCCTGTTAGACACCAAATATACCAGTGCTTTGATCTTGGAGTTTCCTGCTTTCAGAAATTAGAGAAATTGTTTTTTGTTTTTTATAAATTAATCAGTATCAGATATATTTTTATAGCAGCAGGAAAGACTAAGACAATTGACATTTTTTCTCTAATTTCCATTATTACAAAATGATGTCCAGTCACCCCTGTATTGTTACAAAAACAAAGGACATTTTCTTGTACAACTACCTTCTCAATAGGAAATCACCAATGATACAACACTATCATTCAATTCATAGAACATGCTCAGATTTGATCAGCCATCCCAACAGTATCCTTTTCCTCTTTTGGTGCAGCATTCTATTTAATTCTGTAAATTACATGTGTTGTTACATTTCATCAATCTCCATTATTCTTCCCCTGTCCCTCAGATTTATGATATAAACTTTGGTCAGTCTGATAGTTCTTTGTGGCTAGACTTAGGTGAGGAATTCTGGGCTGGAGTGTCACAAAAGTGTATTTTTCAGCAATTTGCAAGGAAACAACACACATCAATCCACAGAGACACACATTTATCTTGTTCCAGTTGTGATTCTCACCTTGATGACCTGGCCATTTTCTCCATTTTAACACCACCGTTTTATCCTTTGTACTTAATGGAATATTTTGGAGAACATGTTGCGATATTATGCAAGTATCTTTGCCAACATTAACATCTTTAATATCAGTGTCATCCATAGTTCTCTTACCAAATGGTGATTTTGTTTTTCCACTTTTTTATATACTTATTAAATGACACTATCCATAGGGAAAACTTTTCATTTTCCTCATTTATTTTTGATATTGCAGTGGACTTAGGAATTCTTGCATCATTTGTCGTGTTGTGCTCTGATGTCATCCTTATTTAATGTGATGTTCATGTTGCCCAAGACGGGCTATTGGGACTCATTTAAAGGTGGGTCTTTTTTCTATTTGAAAATAAAGATGGATCCTTTTTCCTTCTGATATGAACACCTCATTCACTGAGTTTTTTTTCTTTTTCTCTTAACACTAGATCCTCTGGGTATATTTATGTCTCTTTTTGCCTTACTCCTGAAGTATTGTTGATTGGTTCCTTTAAAAGGACAATGATATTTATGTGTTGAGATCTTGAATATTGAGTGTACTTACTGATACTGGGATATCATTACTTCTAGGCCAATGTAGCAGACAGAATTAGAACACCTATATATGCATATATGTATAGGTATGCATAAACACATAAATACAGTATACATCTTTACCCTGTAACTCTTTATTTTCTCTTTACTCTTCATGTTTCTTTCAGTCCCTAACTTTTATTCATAATTTCCTGCTTCCCAAAATATTTTCCTTGCCACTCCTACCTCTTTCTACACTTATTTAATGCTTTTTCTAGTTAATCTCTCTGTATTTTTTGATATCTCAGCTTGAAGCTTCTTTGGATTTTGTTACCCAAAAATTGACAATGGAGTAGTAATAGTAAGCCAGCATAAATATATACAGATATTTAAGTTCTTTTCAGTCAGGAGCTTAGAAGCAATGGTATCCCATTACCAACAAACACATTTAGTACCTTTATATGTATTTCAAGATTTATTATCCAATAAAAGAAACCAGGACGCTTTGGAGGAAAGACTGACAGCACTTCCAGGGAAGAGAAAGTACAAGATGACCCTGGAGCATCTGGGAGTGCCAGAAAATAGGGAAGTGCTTTTAAAAAGAGTAAAGGCACACAAAAACAAAATAGAAGAGAAACTGAAAGTGTCTCAGAGTGCAAAGTCAAAATGATTTGTGCTGCAAAATAGAGCTCCAGGATATCAGATCAGAAACCAAAATACAATTATTCATGAGTCTATATTGACATAAATGAAGAAATGGAAAAATGTAAGAATATTATTTATAGGATAATTGTTTTTTAAATTAAGTTTATTGGTACATTTTAGATATGCACAGTGATCACATTGATCACAGGGAATTTGTACCTGTGCATGATTTATCTTGAGTCCTCTTTTTTCCTCTATTCCCCCTTCCTTCCTTTAAGCAGTCTTCCCATCATTTACAATGCATTATTTTCATTTTATCCTTCTTTTCTCATTTTTTCTTTTCTCTTCCTTCATCATCCCTCCCTAGTTCCTCTAATCTTTTTAGTAATTTCTCCCTTTTTCATAATATCTTAATATCATAATATCATAATATTTAGTCCTTATTCATACTTTCCATTTCTCACACAGAGAAATAACATGATATTTACACAGGTTGGATTTATTCCACTTAAGAGTAAGGTCGCAAGGTGAATCCATTTACCTAGAAATATATCTAGCTCTCCTTCTATAAGACTGAGTAGTACTCCAATGTATATTTAAAAAAAAACCACATCTTCATTATCCATTCATTGATTGATGTGCATTTGTGTTGTTTCCTAGATTTAGCTATTACAAATTGTGCTGTTACAAACATGGGTGTGCATATATTGCCATGATATAATGCTTTTAATGCTTCTGGGAAAATATCAGCAGAGGAATAAATGAGTCAAATGGGACCCCTAGTCTTAGTTTTTTGAGGTATCCCCACACTGATTTACGCTGTGGTTGTACCAGTCTACGTGCCCTCCAACTGTGGAGAAGGGTTCCTTTTCCCTACAGCCCTGCCTGCATTTGTTATTAGTCTTACATGAGTCATCTAAAAACAAATATTAAAGAAACAAGAGAACTGAGAAATCGTGATTATATTATCTGTTAACAACTGCTGCACACCAACTAGAAAGGATGTTTAAGATCAGTGAGATTTTAAAATAAAAGAAAGTATTTCCATAGCTTAAAGCTACCTCCCTAAAATATTTCTACTAATTTCTACTGGTGCTCTCTACATCTGTTTATCTAAACATTTTACCTTGCAAATATTATTTGAATATAGTAAGTAGCCATTAGTTGCAATGCCTTTTGCATTGTGTTTTATTAGAGTATCAGTTTTAAGATTTATTACATAAAATGGAATATAAAAAACAAATGATGAATTATTGATAAGAGATAGTTTAGTTTTGTATTCTGGTACAGCATTTTAAGATGAGTATCAACCTGTGGAAATGATAAAGCATAGGTACACATAATGCCTTCTTCTTCCATCCTTGTTGAAATATCTGTGTTAGTTTCTTTTCTCTGTCTTTCTTCTTTCTTTCTTTCTTTCTTTCTTTCTTTCTTTCTTCTTTCTTTCTTTCTTTCTTTCTTCTTTCTTTTTTTCTTTCTTTGTTTCTTTCTTTCTTTTTCTTTCTTTCTTTCTTTTTCTTTTTTTCTGAGAGAGAGGTTCTCACTACATAGCCCAGGCTGGCTTTGAACTCAAGGCAACCCTCCTACCTTAGCCTCCTGAGTGTTGGGATTGTGGGTATGCACCACCATACCTGGCTCATTTTCTGTTGTTCAATAACAAATTACCATATGGTTTGGGGTTTAAAAACAAGTCCCACTTGAAAACTGACAGTTCTACAAGTCAGTTATGAATAGGATCAGCTTAAGGTCTCACAAGGTTGTATTCAAGGTAGCCAGCTCTTTTCTAAGAGAAGAATCTGCTTTCAAAATCATTTAGGTGTTTGGTAGAGTTCAGCTTCCTGAAGTTGTGAAGTTGAAGCCCCTCTTTCTTAATCAAATGTTCCCTTCTGTCTTTAAGTCTGCAAAGGTAACTATATTTTGTTTAGAATCTTTCTTCCTCTTCTGCTTCTAGTTGGAGAAAACCTGGCTGTTGACATAAGCCATGTGATTAAAGCATGTTCACTTCATCTCATCTTTATTTTTTTAAATTTATTTTTTAGTTTTTCATACTGGGAATTGAACTCAAGACCTTTTACCTGCCAGGCAGGCACTGCACCACAGAGTGTATCCCTGGTCTCATCTCCTTGTCTTAAGAGCCATCTTAGTAATGCTACTTTACAACAGCATGATTTTTAATCCTTTAAGTTGTGCCTCTCATTCACTTTGTTTCTACTGTGTGGGCAGTTGAGATGGTGATAAAATTGTCCTTTCTGAATAATATGATCTTTTATTCATATCAAATGATATAGCCCATCAAATTATGTTTTCATCAGTAACGTAAACAGTGTTAGGTTATGTCAGATGTACTCCTATTTTGCAGAGATTTAAATGTGAAAAATCTATCAAAACAGAGATATTCTAAACAAGGGGTTTGGAGTGATCTCATTGTGAAATCAAATCACGTATTAAAGTGACTATAGAAAAGGAGTAAGGAAATAAACCTTAATGCGCATTTGTGGAATTCTATTAGTTTGTGATGCAGCAATCCCAAGCGTGCAGTGATCCTCTTTGTGAGCACTACTGATTAGGTATATACTGCTTAGATGAGGAAGGAGGCTGAGTTAGGAAGGCTGACTTCATGAAGCTCTGTGGCTTATTTCAGACAAGCTCTTCTCCTGGGGTTGTCAGCCATTTCTCTCTTGATTGCAAATAAGCCTGTATTTGCTATCATCAGCCCTTAGGATTTAGCTTGAGGCTGTTATATTAAAGTTAATTTGTTTTCTCTGTTGTTTTTCAGAGCTAATTGACAAGACAGTTAGTTTCTTATTGTGCTTTGGCTTCACCTGTTAGGAAGGCAGACTCCAGAAAGAAATGACAAAGAATGCATTTGTAGGCAAGAACGTCCCCCATGGCCTCATTAAACTTTTTCCATCTTATTCATAGGGCATGGAAACAGCCTACAGACATAGACTGCATGTTATTTACTTAAAATTTCCTGTGGCAGATATGGGTAGATTATAGCAGATAATGAATACTAACATTTGAAGGATAGTAGATTAAATATAGAATTTTTGTGTGTAATATTCCTTAGGAAAAAGTAGTTTTGACATAAAGCCTGCTTCTTTATGATGTGGAAGTCGATGAAACTCTTTGGTTGTTCTTCCACACATGATTATATTTCTGAGTGGTAACCCGGCCCTGCACAGAGTCCTGAAGTGCTGAGAATTTGCTCAGAGAAGCATTTCCATGTTGTGTTCTCTCAAGGGCAACTGAGTTTAGAAAATGTAATGTAAATGGCTTCCCATGAAGTAAAGTACAACAAATAAAATTCAAACATGAAAAAAATGTTCTTGTACTCCTTTTATGCCTTAAATTTAGGTGATTGTCAAGGATATTATAAACTGTTCTGAAAAACATTTGAAAAGATTATTAGGAACTCAAATTAGGGTAGAATGTAAATAATAAACTAAATTAAAAATCCACTTCTACTGGTAAGTATGTTTTTGTTACAGTAATTATCTACTTGATTGCAGACAGTTGTGAATCATCAGGAGTGTGGGGTTTGAATTTCAATTACAATATTCCTAGCCTTTTTTATTTTACTTTGAAACAGGATTATGCTAAGTTGCCTAGATAGCCTTGAACTTCCAGTCTGCCCACCTCAGCCTCCTAAATAGTTGACATTATAAGCATGCTCCACTATGCTTGACAAGACATGCCTGACAATTCAAGTGCATTTGAGTTGGGGTGTGTTTCTATAGAGTTCAATTTCTTTGGACCAATTTTCTGTTTTCTTTTGCTAAATATCTAAGATGCTAATTTGTTGTCACTTGATTCTTATAAGTCAACTCATTCATCCAG
>PVJX010046076.1:0-12427 GCA_004027295.1 Dolichotis patagonum | reverse complement strand
CAAGAGCAAGGCAGGAAGTATCACAATTCTGGATTTCATGCTGTATTACAGTGATAAAACCAGCATGATACAGCACAAAAACAGACACAGGGATAAATGGAAAAGAATAGGGGATACAGAAACAACTCCAGGTACAAATGGAGAAACTCTGCATTGTGTATGGAGGGGTCTGGATGGACTGTTGAACTTGCCTAGTTTCCTCTGCAGGCAGTGCTTTGCTTGGTTTCAGCTGAGCTCCTGTTAGTATGGTGGCCAGTGTTTTTTGTTGTTGTTGTTTTATTTTGTTTTGTTGGCTCTGTCTTATGATAGGATACCTTCAATTGTGTCAGAAGGGGAGAAAGCACACTACAGCTGGTTAAGTAGTCAGTTTCCAGCTGATTTCCAAAGGGGGTAGTATAGTTCAAAACAATGCAGCTGGGTTTGGTGGTGTAGCCCTGTAATCCCAGCACTCAGGAGGGTGAAGCAGAAGACCTGCTTCAAGTTCAAGGCCAGCTCGGACTACATAGTGAGTTCAAGGCTGGCCTGAATTACATGAGACCCTGTCTGAAAAAATGAAAAAACAAACAAAAAGGAAATAATGAGAATCACTCCCTTTCATCCATTTGATTCTGACTCTACAGCTATTGCTTCTTCTCTTGTCCTAGGAGAGGTAGAAAATAAAATAACAAAATCCCAGGAGATCTGATGCTGTAGGCAAGTGCTCATGCATGTTGGATTTCCTAGCCTGACTTAGTCACCACCCCCATCTCACTATGAATCATAAATATGTACTACATGTCATGCACATAATTAAAATCAGAGTGAATTCTGGGATAAATGTGGTGGAGCTCCTGAGATGACACAGTACCCTGCCAGTCATGCCTATGAATCACACCTAAACATTCAGGGGTAAGTACTTGGGTAAGGTGCACACCCTTTAAATTCCAGAAACCTGATTAATCGGGGGTCACCGCTGTTGCTCCCTCTATGTGCTATGACTTGTGTGGAGTACTTTTACTTTTCTGTCATCCTGGCATCTTTTTTCTGTTTATGCCTTATTTTGTGAACTTTCCCTGAGCACAACTTTCCATGATCTTCAATAAATGTAGCTGCTGGGGCCAGGGATATAGCTCAGTGGCACAGTGCCTGCTTGGCAAGCGTGAGGTCCTGAGTTTGATTCCCAGGACTCCCCTCCCCAAATGCCCCCAAATGGAGCTGCTTGGCACTTGCTACCAGGTCTATACTTAGCGATTCTTTTCCCGTCATATACACGAGCCCAAACTGTACCTTCCTGGTACACAGTCACAGTGCTTTCACCATTTCACTCCCCTTCCCTCTGTGACAATCCCTGCAGTTCCTTCTGTTTGCTCTTTAATATGGTTCTGGGTGAGGATGCTGGGTACCTGCTCTGGCCCCCCTGCTCCTTTCTGGTTCTCTGCCCCTGACTCCACCCTCCACAAAGCATCACGATTCAGTGTGAACCCTGTGATGCCCAGGGCTCAGGACGTTCAGCTGCTTTGGCTTTTGGTGGGAGGGTTCCTGTGGGGCCACCACAGGCTGGGTCAGCGGCCGGATGTCTCCGGCATAGACACGCTGGTACAGGGGAAGTGATGAGGAAGGCCTGCTTCAGCAGCGCTCTGGCGCCTTTCCCCTTCCCTGCATTAGAACAACTGCTGCTCACTGAGCTGGCTCCCCTCTGAGGACTTGTTCTCTTGTCTGCCAGTGGGTGAGGAGGCATGAGGGTCTGAAAGGGCTAATTTAAAACTTCTGCTCATTGAGACACCCCTAATAACATAAAAAGGCAAGCTAGTGGCTGGGAGAAGACAACTGCAGCACAAATACCAAGGGATTCGTATCTGGTCTATATGAAAAACCTCCTACAAGTCAGTAAGACAAAGATGGATAACCCAGTACAAAAGGGGGCAAATATTTGGGCAGATGACACACAAACAAACTGAGATATAGATGTAGACATAGATATAGATGTGGACGTGTCCTCTATTTTATTAAAAATCAGGAAAAGGCCAATGAAAACCATGATGAGATTCTATTCACTGTAACTGGCTACTGATGAAAATCAGGAGCAATGGAAGTTTAAAGTACTATAATCCTTTTCAAAGTAAGATGGCATTTTCTATTGGAGTTGAGTATAGATAAACCTTTTCACCAGACACATACAGATGCAGATTGCCCATGGGAATGTAGAGGAAAATTCGCAGTGGCATTATAGTTCTAAACTGAAACTTTCCTATATCTGGTAAGAGTAAAATGGATAAATTCACCAAGTGTAGTGACACCTGTAATCCATGCTGAGGCAGGAGAACCCCAAGTTCAAACTCAGTTCAGGCAACTTAATGACTTACTAGGCCTCGGTCTCAAAATAAAAAATAAAAAACAGAAAAGGGGATGAGACTATAGCTCAATGTGAAAGTCATTATTTTATGTCATACAAAGTAACACTATTATGCTATAAAAATGAATGATTACCAGCTGCATATAACAAGACAAATGAACCTTACAAATAATGTGCAAAATAAGCCAAACACCAAAGAATAGACTCTAGCATTCCATTTATATAACAAGTATAACTATATTATAACACGTAGGAGATAAAGTAAATCCTTAGAAGAAAAGCAGTAAAATGATTATCAGAAATGTTAGAACAGTGACTATTTCTAGGGAGCCAATAGGGATTGTGACCTTGAAGGCAAAAAAATGAGTTTTTTCACAATGTTTTCTTTTCCTATACTAATGACTATTCAGTACATACTTAGTCATTGCTATATTATATGTTTATGTTTTATAATTTTTTTTTGTAAGTTCACAATATGCTAAAAAATTATAAATGGGCCACATCCAAGCATCTCTCCATGAGTCAGCACCATTTGTGGACTGTGGAACCAGGCTCCACAAGGAGGTGATCCTGCCTGGAAACCACATCATTTTCATTGTTTGCTTGGGTTGGGTTTTATTCTCTTTTGTTTTGTTTATGTTAAATCTAATGGCATGAGCAACTCTTTAAAAGATAGGAAGACATATTATGGTAGCCATTTTGGATTTACTATTAGCTTATTTTGAAATCCTTGATTGCATTCACTGTTTTGTTTGTATTGTTTCTACTCTATTGTGTTCTGTTCAATTTTTACTATGTCTGAAGTTACTGCAGCTATTTTGAAGACAACAAAAGGCATTACGTTAATTATTGCTGATTTTGTAAGGTTTTGAAGTCCTGTATCACTTATACTAGTTTATTTTGATTGGTTTTATTCTGTTTCATTTTCCTTGGTTTTATCCTCTTTAAAATTAAAAAAAAACTAAACAGGTCACCCAGTTACAATTTTTGACAAAGCTCAATGCTTATAGCAGAAATCAGTACAGAGACTCCTCAAAAAACTAAAATTCCATTTGTGCCTTCATCCTGGACAAGTTAAAGGCAACACACTACATAGAAACATGCACACCCATGTTTATAGCAGCACAACTCATAAGCTGGGGGCACATCTTTCTCCCCAGCTCCTCCCTCCTCTCTGCTCCTAAATCCTGAAAGTGGCTTATATGCCTATCAACAGCTGAATGGATAGAGAAAAATGTGGTACAGCTACACAATGAACTAGTACTCATCTATAAAGAAGAATAAATTTGAGTTGTATGTAGGAACATGTACTACCCTTGAGAACAAAATGGCAAGTGAAATAAATGATACAGAAGGTTAAATATCACATGGTTTCTCTTACATAAAAATCCCAAGATATAAATAATTTAAACAGTAAAATAGTAGGGGGTAGGAGATAGGGAGGTAGACTTTGTAGAGACAGGAAGTGGATCGGAGGATGGAGGGGGCCATGGGAAGCTGCAGAGATGAAGGGGAAGTGAATAGGATTAAGGTGCAGTATGTATATGCTCCAATTACTCAGGATGAATATATTCATCATGTGTGCAAACAAAAAAAGAAAAACAGCTTACAGGACTTTTTATGAATAAAAAATTAAAGCAATTTTTTTTATAACACTCTTCCCTAGTAATAATACCCTATATTCTAAAATTCAAGACTTTGGTAAGAAACTAAAGAGGATATTCTAAAATCAAGGACTTACATTTAGTTTATTATAACTGGCACATGTTTAAATTTTCTTTAAAGAAGAAATATATCTCAGTGTTTTCATATGTGACTGACTAAATCTCTACATGCTCCCTCCCCACATAAGTATGGACTCATAACAAAAATAACAACTTCCTATCTCGCTGCTGCTCTCCTTCAGTTCCAGTCCAGTCCAGTTCCAGTTTTATATATATATACATATGGATCATGCCATGTTTCCAGGCTGACCTTGAACTGCTAAAGCAATTCTCGTTTCATCCGAGAGCTGCAACTTACAGGCATGAGTCACCATACTCGGCTAGGAGACTAATTTGTCACTGTTAGTCATTTTTCTTGGGAATCATCTCTCTGACTCCTACTGATCATATACTATCACTGTTTAGATCCAAAATAGCTTCCAAAGTCTCCAGTGTTTAGAACGTGACTGGAGTGTGGGACGCGTAGCTGCTTGCTGCTGGAAGGTGGGCTCTGGCAAGCGGAGGTGGTCACTAGGGCTGTGGCCCCGAAGGGCACATTTTTCTCCCCAGCTCCTCCCTCCTCTCTGCTCCTGCCCACCATGCCATGAGCAGCTCTCTTCTGCTGGGTCCCTCTGCCACACCTTCCTCTCTTGAACCCAGCTGACAATGGATTGAAACAAAAGCCAAAATAATTGTTTCCTGCCTTTAGCTGTGGGTCAGGTATTTTATCCCAGCAAGGAGGGAAGTAACTGAGACATTGATTTTTGCCCAGCATTATTAACTTTCCACTACATACCTCTCCCTAAGAGCTGCAATTATTAATTACATCAATAACATTTTTATTATGACATTAAAAAATCAAATTTCCAGGATACTTCCTTAACTTTTTCTTCCAATTTTTAAACTTTTAATTTCAGCATATAGATATTTAATTTTCAGGAGCAAAGTCTTGTTCTCTAAATTCTCATAGAATTCTGATCTTATTTTTAAAATGACAGATCTTGGGAAGGTTTCTGCGGTGACTGCTGAAGTTTGCTTTTTGAGTACTTTTTGTTTTAGGCATGATTGCTGCTTTCTTCATGGGTGTTGACAGTCTGAGTTAATGACCATGTTTACAATTTCACACCATCTCCTACCCTTCTTGAAAGATGCTTCAGTGAGTCCCAGGAGTCTGTCAGCCCAATTATCCCCTTCTCATTATCATTCTTCACTCTGACCCCCCCCCAGGCCTTGGCTTACTGCAAAGGTCCTACTGCACAGATGTGCCTTGTCCACTACAGAAACAGCAAGGCCAGGGAGAAAGCAGCAGCTGAGCTTGAGGTGGCAGCAGAGTCCATGTCACCAAGGGACGCTGTCGTTCACTTTGAGGTAGACAGGGAAAAAAAGCTCCTGGAAAGTTCTGAATGGAGGAATAAAATGGTATGACTTACATTTCAATAAAGATCACTTTGGGCTGGGGATTTAGCTCAGTGGCTTAAGCCCCTGCTTGGGAAGCCACCTAGCACAAGGTTGTGAGTTCAATCCCCAGTACCAAAAAAAAAAAAAAAATCTCATGTCAAAAAAAAAAAAGATCACTTTGGCTCAGAGTTAACTGAGGTAGACAGGGAAAAAAAAGCTCCTGCAAAGTTTTGAATGGAGGAATAAAATGGTATGACTTACATTTCAAAAAAGATCACTTTGGCTCAGAGTTAACTCCAGGAACCAAAGGAAAAAACATGGAGACTACTGCAAATTTCCAGGCTTAAAGTAAAGTGGAACTGCTGAAGACTGATGCCACGGGTTACAGAAGAGAAAAGGTATGGATGACTCCGAAGAT
Source organism: Dolichotis patagonum (assembly GCA_004027295.1). Lineage (NCBI taxonomy): Eukaryota > Metazoa > Chordata > Mammalia > Rodentia > Caviidae > Dolichotis > Dolichotis patagonum. Next base: position 6,576 of record PVJX010046076.1, on the reverse strand, counting down.
ACACCATGAGTAACTGTAACGACAGAGCTATGATCTCTGGAATAGGAAAAGTCTAAAGGGGGAAAAGTTTCTGCAGAAATTAGGAGTTCAATTCTGTATACACATTACATATGAAAAACAGTCAGTGTACACAGAGAAGACGGTCAGGAACAATCCCTGAAATACTTCAACATTCACAGATTGGGGAGATGAGAAGAAAAGAAACAAAAAGAAGGAAAATCAGGAGTTCTGAAGTGAGTAATCCACTTGGATTTGTCAATGAAGTATCACTGCTGACTTTGAAAACATCAGCCATTGTTTAAACTCTAAACTTTAAATAATTCAAGAGGCAAAAAACAAAACAACAGGCCGGGGATTTAGCTCAGAGGTATAGGTGCCTGCCTGGCGAGCACAAGATCATGAGTTCGATTCCCAGTACCAAAAGAAAAGAAAAGAACAACCACAAAAACAAGTCCTGGAGATATATTTGTAATAAAAGGAGAGAGGACAGAGAAATATACAGAAGTAAATGTGGGGCTACCAAGGGGTTTGTTTAGTTAAGATAACACGTTTAAGTAATGCTGTGATATGGACATGCTTTCATCCATAGTCAGTGGCTTAAAACTCTATAGCTTTTGTATTTTCTAAATGACTAGAACAATAGGTTAAAGGTTTATTCTTGGCTCTTAAAGCAATTTTCAAACAGTTTCAGAGCAATGAAGGTGAAAGAGTCTGTTGTTAGAATGATGGGCCGTTGTAGGCCTCAGAAAGCAGAATCAACCTCTCTTTCTCCTTTTGGTTGCCTTTCAGAATTTGTTTTTCTCAAGTGGGTCAGAGAAAGTAAAAATATACCTTAGTATTTCCCTGCTTTGCTGTCTTAGAGCTGCCCCACAAGCAATTCCCTGACAATATCCCCACTTCAGAAGAGATCCTGCTTCATACCCAGAAGGAAGAAATGCAGGAGAGGCCAGCAACGAACTGCAGACCTGCCTTCTTGGGTGTCCTCGTTCAGTCTGCCAGCGTTAGGTCACACCATTCCCACATGGCTGCCTTTGCTTAGGTCACGCCTGTGCAGTGGGGACTCTATAAACCTCCAAAAAGACAGGGGCTGGAGGACTTGGGACAGCTGAACACATAGAGGCTTACAGGAAGCTGAAAGAGAACACATCCCCTTGCTGGGGTGGGGAGCGGTGTAATTCAGCTCCAAGAAGACAGGTGCTTCTTCATATTTCACATCTTGCCTTATGTATTTCTTCATCAGACCGCCGATCTGTATCCTTTACAATAAACAGCAAATGTAGCTAGGTGTTTCCCTGCCAGGCACTCTAGCAAATTAATTGAGCATAAAGATGGGTTGCAGGAAGTTACCCAATTTGTAGCTGTTCTGCCAGAAGTCCCAGAGGCCCAGACTCGTAAGTAGGGTCTGAAGTGGGTTCTATGTCAAGGGATGAACACTATCTTCAGGTAAATAACATTGGAATTAAACTGAATGGAAGAAGAAACCCAGCTGGTGTCCACTGCACAACTGCTTTCCTGCTTGCTGCTGGGGAGAAATTCCCACATTTGGGGGTCTAGAAGTGATCTGTGCTTCGAGGAGAAACTATCTTGCTGCTCTATTCTTACCACTGTGGTATGTGGCAAAGCTATTTCTCTCAGCATGTTTCTTCCATCTTCCTGGCTTATGCTCTGCCCCCACTCACACTTCACTTCCTGCGTTCCCATCCCCATTCCTGCCCTTCCCAGGCCTACGGCCCCCACCTGGGCTGGGTTATCATAACTCCTAAGAAGGAGGGATCATTAATGGAAGAGACCAACCAATGCAGCAAAGGACTTAAGAAAACGAATTATGTATTTCAAGGCCTTAGAAAGATAACAATCCAAACCTGAAACTAATGCAAAGAAAAAAAATTATAAAGATCAGAGTGGAAATCAATGAAACTGGGGCTAAAAAAATTATAAAGGGTCAATGAATCAAAGAATTGGTTCTCTGAAAGGATGGGAAAGTGGTCTGGGGGGACAGGCGAAGGGAGACGAGAGGGGAGAAGAGAGAAGAGACATGTTCAGTATGTTTGTGTGCCAAGCCCACCATGACTGTATCTACTAAGTTTGGTAAATGATGCTAATAAAAGAGTAAGAAAAAGGGGGAAAAGTGTTTAAGATGTTTAAATTTTATTTTAAAGAGAAAAAAGTAATAATTTCAAAAACAAGATAACAGGAAATTGACAATGGTTAATATATTGTGTAATGTCTTCAAAGTAGTTGCTTACAAGACAGTATGTGTGTGTAATTGATCAAAAAATATAAGCACAAACTTTTTTAATGAACTAAGAGAAATCAGGAGTATAATTATCTTAGCTATCTTTTGTGTATATATGTATTTTTCCCTTTTCTCTTCTTTTATTCTTTCACCCACCCCAGTTTTCTTTACTTTTGAGCTGTTTCTTTCCCATGTGGGTCTGGTTTATTTCACTTATGAGAATGGACTCTAGCTGCATCCATTTACCTATAAAAGCCTCGAGTTTATCCTTCTTTCTAGCTGCATAGTACTCCATTACAAAAATACCACATCTTTTTACCCATTACTCAGCTGATAGGCATTTGAGTTGTTTCCAAGATATAGCTATTACAAATTGTGCTTCTATAAATGTGGGTGCACATATATCACTGTGGTAAGATGTTTTTAATTCATCTGAGGAAATATCTAGAAGAAGAATAGCTGGGTCAAATGGGACCTTTAATCCTAGTTTTTTGAGGAATCTCCATACTGATTCCCACAGTGGTTATACTAGTCTACACTCACACCAACAGTGGAGAAAGTTTCTTTTTTCCCCCATAGCCCCACCAGCATTTATTATTCGTTGATTTTTTGATGATAGCCATTCTTTCTGGGGTGAGATGCAATTTTAATTTACATTATTTGAATGATCAATGATGTTGAACATTTTTTCACATATTTATTTGCCATTTGCATTTTATTTGAGAAGTGTGTATTCATCTGCAATGCCCAATTTTGGATTAAGTCTTTGATTGGGGGGGATCTGAGTTTTTTCAGTTCTTTGTATGTTCTAGATAAAAGTCCTTTGTCTGAGGGACAGTTGTCTAAAATTTCTTCCCTGTCTGGATTTTCTTTTCACTCTGTTGGTGATTTCTTTTCAAATGCAAAAACTTTTTAATAAGATGAGATCCCAGTTGTTGATTCTTTGAAGTACTTTCCATGTAGTCTGGTTTTTGTTCATGAACACTATGCCTACCCTTATATCTTCAAGATTTCTACCTCCTTCTCTTCTAGTAGACACAGTATTTCTGTTTTAATATTTAGATCTTGATCCATTCTGACTTTAGATTAGTGCATGGTGACAGGCATGGGTCTAGTTTTAGTAAGACGTTTCAATTTATGACAAAGAGTAACATGGAGAAAGTCACTGTTTTCTCACTGGTATACAACCTGAAACACACATTGATTTTAAAATAAACTGTCTTCTACTTACATATTTTGTATGTTTAATTTCAGAAGGATAAAACTTCATTTCAAAAATACATTTTAACATTTTAAAAAGCTAAACTCCAATAACTCAACAAATACAAATTAAAATAATAGAATATCATTTTTCATTTATAAAGTTGGCTACATTCTTCATGTTTAGTTGGAAAGACTAGAAAAAGTGGAAAGAAGGTGTTTTCACATATTGCTAATACAAACTGAATGGGTTTGTATCTCCAGAGGGCAATCTGACAGGGTATTTCAAAAGGTTAATAACATATATGTATTCATTCCAGAAATTCCATTTCTAATGATTTAACTTAAGGAAATAATCAAGGTTCTAAATAAAAAATATAATTACAAGGATGTTAACTATAGCAATGCATGCGACAATAAATAATTGAATATATCCTAAAAGTCCAACAATAACTAGTAAGTTTATTACTATGGAATTCTATTCATTTTAGGAAGTGATGTTGAAGACTGATAGTTAATGGTAGATAAGTTGTTCATTACCTAGTTTTAAGAGAAAAACAATACATGTATATTATATTTACACTTTCATTAAAGGAAAGAAAATGAATGCCTAGAGAAGACTGGAAAGCTATCTAACAAAAATGTTAGGACCTCAGCACCTGTTTCTTGAAGACGAGTGACCTAACATTCTTTCTACTGTTCTGTATTTTCTAATTCTTCTTCAAGGAGTATGCATTTCTAAATAAACTAAAAGCAGTAACTTGGGGAGAAAGAAGAAAGAGTGATGGTTTCTTAAAATGAGGACCCTAATAAAGTTTTAAAAATTATGTAAAAATAAAAAGCAATTCAATTGTGAATTTTTTTGGTATTTATGATAATTAGGATAGTTTAAGTCTTTCTCTAATAAGAAAGACTTCAGGTACAGTAATACTAACTGGCTTATGATTGGGCTGTATTTCTCTTTTCATTTTAATATCCTTTGTAGGAATTCTTCAGTATATGAAAGTGAACAGGCTATACAAGTATGTTTGGATTAGTAAACAAAAAATAAGTTGTATAAATATTTTAGACAAAAAGTAACTAAGCCATTGAGGATACAGGATCATATTATTAAACACAAAAACCAACTGACAAATTTCCATTATTGTATCTTTAAAATACTGTAATACATACTATACCCTCTTCCATGTAAGAGAAATAAGTACTTACATTTAGCATTATGTTTTAAATAAGTCATTCTAAGCCACTGGAAATAGCCTTCCTACCTACAAGTTGATGACTAGATTCCTAGTTCCAGATGACATTTTACTCTTTAATTCTAGACTTGCATTTTTGTTCACTCAGCCAGAAGCAGTTGTAAGACCCCTGACAAGTTATTTAATCTCTGTGTCTTTCAAATTTCCTGAAGAGGAAGTGTTGTCTACCTCACTGTTTTGTGAGGAGTAAATAAATCAACAGAAATAAAGCACTTAGCATAATGTCTGATACATAATATACATTCAGTATTAGTATTATTATTATTTTGAAGTATTCATTATCTTCCCAAAATATACTATAATTCAACATATTGAAAGCAATATAATTGTATGCTTTTGCAAAACATCTTGGTGGAGATGGTGGATCGGTAGGTAGCAGGAGAGGGACCCTCTCTGAGACAGACAGCTTAAATGCCAGAATTTAACACCCTGGAGAGACCCAAACAGAGAGAGATGGACTCTCTCAACCCAGGAAGAAACTAAAGTTAAAAAAATGCTCAAATATGAGGTCCTGGGGCTACCATTAGTGAAGCTAAGATCAGCAAGCACGGCGCCCTCCTCGAGCCGCATGAATTCCTGCCCAAGAGCGACCTGACCAACCGAACTGCGCCGATGTGACTGGCTTGAGCGGCCAGAGTGTGGAGCTGAATAGCCCTGTGTGTGGCTTGCCCGGACCCGGTCCTGCACATGACCCACCCAGAGGCACCGTGAATTTGCGCTGCAGCTGCGCTGAAGTTGGAGGTCTGGGAGCCCAGCAGTTCTCAGGGACTGGCATCAACACGTGGTGAGTGATGGGAATAAGACCCTCCCACGGGAAAGGGGAAACTGACTGCAAGACATGTTGGATTTGGGTAGGACAGCCTTAACTCCATAAGGAAGTGGCTTCAGTTGGTTGCTCTCCTTGCCGAGCGGATTGGTGGAATCTGCTGGCCTTGGGCTGTGCCCCTGGCCAGGACCCAGTGAGTTGCTACAAACTAATTCCCTGAACACAGCCGCACACTGACGCAGTGAAGGCCTGCAAAGGTTGACTGGCCCGGAGGAGAGGAGCCAGCACACACTGTGCTTGCTTGAACTTCACTCTCTGATAGCAGCTGGCAGAGGGCAGAAGCCCCTAGCCTGCGTACTCCAGAGGAGCCTTAACCAACAAGAAAAGGGGCTGGGAATTACACTGTACACTTGTATGGAAGGAACCAAAAACATGATGAGAGGGAGAAGTAAGAAAAAAGTCCCCAGGCCCCAACTCTGAGAACACTGATCCAGGAGAGGTAAATACAAAAGAGATTGAGGGCAGCAAACATGGAACATCAAACACAGCAGTAGCAGACATAAAGAGATATCTTCAGGACCTCGTAAGCAGGATCAAAATTGAAATATTAATTCAAATTAAACAAGAGATAAGTAGATTAATAAAAGAAAGGCTGGGCACCTCTCAAGAAGACACAGACAGAAGAATGGAGGAACACAAAAGGAGAGAAATGTATAATGAAGAAAACAAGAAAAACCTAGAATTCATGAAGCAAATTCAAAGAGATTATCAGGAAACTAAAGACTCCATACGAAACTGGCAAAACTGCTTGAAAGAAACCAAAGATAGACTATCAAAAATTGAACACAGGCTTGCAATGTGTGATCATGAAAAGGAAGATCTCTTAAAAATAACAAGGGAGCAGGCAGTAACAATACAAAGGCTAGAGGATGACAAGAGGATCTATAACTTAAGAATAAAGCATGTGAATGAGGAAGCAGGAGTCAAAACAGAGGAATTGCAAAGGTTATTCACAGAAATCATTAAGGAAAATTTCCCAAGCATAGAAAAAGGAAATGATATGCAGATGTATGAAACATACAGAATTCCAGCCACCTACAACCAAAACAGAGCTACAT
>PVJX010046075.1:0-12450 GCA_004027295.1 Dolichotis patagonum | reverse complement strand
CTGTCTGTCTCTCTCTCTCTCTCTCTCTCTCTCTCTGTCTCTGTCTCTCTCTCTCTCTCTCTCTGTCTCTCTCTCTCTCTCTTTCTATCTCTGAGGTTCCATGAAATTTTACATACTTTCTTTTCCTCTTAACTTTAGCCCTCTGTGCAGATTGTCAGCCTCTTTTTTTAGAACAAACATTGAAAAATGCCCTGAAGAATGTGTGATTCATAGAATGTTAGCTTATCCCTCTGAGGTTACTTTTCTCAAATTGTCTCACTTTCTGATTCTTTTAAAACATGATTTTGCATTATATTAAGTTTTCTCATTTTCCATAGTATGAATGTGCTCTGGTATAAGCTACTCCATTATATTTGGAACCATAAATTTTCTTCCTATTCCACTGTGTTTTCAGTGTTTCTATTCATTCAGTTTCCAAGTCAGATACTGAAGCAACATCTGCTTTGTTCTCCAAAATCCAATGAATTACACAAACTTTTTGACCCCCATGGCCAATGTCACCAACACAGTCTCTTACTCTACTTCTAATTACTGATAGTTGGAGAAAACTCATCATCTTCCTTAGATCATTTTTTGTTCTACAGTTCATTCATTCTTCATATTCAGAACAATGAGTTTTTCTAATAAAATACTTTATAAACTTAATTAAAAATCTTGAGGACAGGTGTGGTAGCACATGCCTGTAATTCCAGTACTTGGGAGGCTGAGGTGGGAAGATCTCTGTGAATTTCGGTTCAGCGTGAGCTACAAAGTGAGTTAAAGTCCAATTTGAATTGCATAATGGAACTTTGTCTCAAAAGGACAAAGAAATATTGTGGCTTCTTCATTTCCTACAGGATAAAACAATTCCCTTTCATTTATCATAGAGTTTCAAAATATTGTCTTCAGAAAATCTCCAGTCTCAATAATCTATTGCCCTATATTCTGGGTATATAACTTATTATAAGTGAAATGTACTCATTTGGTATTTCCTCTGGATGTGTTGTACTTTCTCCTCTTTGCTGGCATTATTATGTCTTCAGTACCCTAATCAAATGATCATGGCTTGGTATGATCCCTGAAAATCTCTACAAGAGTAGTTAATTACTGTATCTATAATGATGATATAGTACTTTATTTGTAGTTTCATAATGCTTGTTTTTTAATCTATTTTTATAACTGTCTTTTTGGGTACAATACAGCTTATTCTAGGGAAAACAGACAGTAGCATTCATATTTTGAACCCTAGTACCTAGCATAGTGCCTGACATGTAAAGGAAGCTCAGTATATTGTGTAAAAAAATCAAAATACTAGAAATATAAAAATGATAAATTTTGTAAAAATAAAATGAAATTAATGTAGAAAATTATTTCTCTGGACAAATTAGTTGGTAAAGTATTTGTAGTCAATGCCATAATCAGAATAAAGTTGACTTATGTATTCTACTACTAGGATATTTTTCTTAGTAAATAACTCTTGCACTTATGTATCACCCTCCCTACATTCTATGACTATCATGTATGCATCCTGTTGTGTTTCTACAGATGTCTTTAGCATCTTGGCTCTAAACTACGTGGCAAGAATGAAAGCAGTTATAAAGTGACATTGTAGGTGGCTATGTAAGAACTTATCTACAGATTGTGGAAACTCCTTCACAGGGCCCAGAGCACAGCCTCTTTCTGGGCCTTGTCAGTCTTGATGATCACTTATGTATCTTGTGACAATAACAACTTGCACAAGAAATTTGCCTTAGGTAAAAAATTATTGGTGTGAAACTGCTTCTTTGGAATCTGAATCTATTTACAAACTGTCTTAATTTCTCATGAAGACTGCCTTTTCAAAAACAAAAATAAAGACTATGAGTATGTAAGAGCCCTTGATGATCTTTTAATGCACCTGTAGATTTGCTCTACATCTCTGAAGTGGGCCACATTTTTGACATGATCTTGAAATTTTCCAAGATTTCTCAGCAAAGCATGTATAGTGGAAGACAAGTATTACTATTGAACAGAAGGAACACACAAAAGCCACATTAGAGGAATGCACTGTGGATGTGAAATATCTTTTGATGTCCAGCAGGCCTTAAGGGAATGCTACCTATTACATGTCTATCAGTGACATATTGGCATTTGCTGACCATGGATCCGTGAATTAAAAGAAACTGTACAAAATGAATGTACAAAACTTAAGACAATGTTCGTGAATGGCCAGTCCATATTTTTGATGGCATGAAATCTATCTTGCTTTCAAATTTGTAGAATCAACCAGGATGCACTCATCAAGTAAATAATGAAATACAAAAGGAAGAAAGTCTGAATCCAACCTGACTAAAACAAGTCCAGTAAAAACAGAATGAGTAAGTGAAGCAAATGCAAATGAGAAAGAAGAAACAAGGCCTCTTGTGAATGATGACATTTTACCTAAGAATAACCTATTTGATGAGAATGTGTGAAAATCCTATACATGATAACAGTGCATTTTTTGAAAATACTACACTTCAAAATGAATACAAAGTAAGTAAGGCAAAAATCTTGAAGGCAGGGAGAGTAGGTCATCCAAAGGTCAAGTTCACTTGTTATAGAAAGAAAATAAATTTATGAGGCATTAGCTTATGTGGTGGACTGGCAACTGCTGGTCACTTTTTAACACCCACATGAGGACTGTTGCCAACAACATATAAAGGAGAACTGGAGAGGAAGAGGTGGTGTTGTTTGTTCTCCTGGAGAAGCAGGTCATGCTGGTTTTCCTGATATGAATTCAGCAGTTCTCATCCTCAGAGGATCTTGGGACCTCACTGTAGCTGAGGATGGCCACAGGTCACTTTTGGGGAGCTCTGGTCTGTACTTTGAGTGTTGCTTCCTGTCTTCAGTGCAGATTCCTAAGTCTGCTGACACAGATCCTTCGTTCTGTTGGTGCAGATTTTCTAGCTTCCAACACTGACTTTTGGACCTTTCAAGTGAAGAGCTTTGATACATACTTGCATGAGTCATTTTTGTGGGTTGTAGACCTCCAGATGGACTTGTGAAGACATTATCATGGGCTCCAGGTATTCGACTGGATTCATGCAGAACATTGCCTTGGGATCCAGGTCCTAAGCTGGATTCTTTGGACTAGTATTGTGCAGACAGGTCTCCCATACATTTGTATTTCACTCTTGAGATGAATATTATAAAATAATCTTATAAATCATGCTTCCTGTATTAAATTACATCCCTTGTAAATCCTGACTACAACACTCTCCTGATAAAATTTTTGGGAGAGTTCAACTGATAAAGATCAATAACTGTGTCAGCATCATGGCTATCAAAGCCTGAATTTTATACTATGTTGATATATAATGCAAACTGGAAAAATTAAAGCATATTTGAAATATTTCAAATGGAAAGCATTTATGTAACATAGTGTAGTCTCTAACTCAATATATGTCCAAGGAAGTGTAAAAAGAAGATGCTAATAAAAAGGCAAAGTGAAGCACATATTAACAAATTAAAACTTGAATAGTATTGCCCATTTTGACAATTTAATGTTTTGTCATTTTTAATGCATTGATATGTGTTTTCTTTCAAATGAAAGCTTTATAATTTATTATTATTTATTCATTTAAAAAGAAACAGTTTTTAAAAAATAACTCTTAAGCAAAAATTTTTTTTAATTTTCTGTACCATTATTTAAATCAGTAAAAAATAATGATGCAGTCTACATGACTAAGTTTAGACAAGAAGATTAACAAATTAGAGCATACTGACACCATTAGCTGTTAAACATCAATGAGAATATAGCAATTTTTGCAACTGTGGAAACAGTGTACCTTATGACATACTTTAGAATGAAGAGAATTGTAATAATGCATTTAGTATAATTGTAGCTATATAGAAAAACACTTATGTGCAAAACAGAATATAAAAATTATTGTTTTACATTACTACTATATGTAAATTAAACTATTTAGTATTTTATTTGGTGAAAGTAATATATTTTCAGTATAGTTATAGTGACAAAAATTTTGAAATATATCACCAAAATTAGGTTCTCTTTCTAAATGATTATTATATAATGATAAAACACTGTGATTCCTTTCTAATAATTCTCACCAAAGTGATAGTCCAAGGAATTTTATCTATATAAAATTATCTGTTGATAGAGAAATTATTGGTATCAAATATCATTGTCTTGTACATAAAAATATCTCTCTAAAAATAGTAAGCTAATATCTCTCTAATGAAATTCTTGAAATTCATATTTGCTTATATGATATTTTCATTAAAAAATTGATAACAATAAAGACAAATCTCCAGTGTTGAAAATATTGGTGGGGGAGGGAGGGTTGATATGAAAAAAAGCCATTTCTTATTGTGTACTCATGAATTTACAGGGAGTTAAAATGCAAAACTATAAGAGAAGGCTCATTTTCTACTAGAAGAAAATTAAGATGCACCTAAGAAAGGTATGGTGAGAAAGTGACTAGGTAGAAATATATCATTATTCTCAGAATTCTCTGCAGCTAAGTGAAACACTGGACCATTTTATTTTTCCTAATAAAATTTTGAAGTTTCAACTGAAATCAAATTTGAAATTAAATTTTGAAAATCACCTGTACTTCAGAATTTACATATGAAATATCCATGTCTCTCAATACATCATCTGCTGGTCTTCTGTTCCTGTCTTATAAATGACAATGATTGAGTGATGTGTCAGAAAGAATAGGATTGTGCTGCCAAATATGTGGTACATAGAGATTAACCAATAATTTAAGAATTTTAAAGACTCAACCAATATCCTTAATTCCAGTAACTAATAAAAGTAAATTTGTAAAAATAATAAGCCACTTGTATACTTTGTCACATAGAATTTACACAGTTTTTATACAACTCATGATTGTCTTCTTTGCTTGGGAAAAATGCAAAAATGTGTTCTTATACACCTGAGACAAAATGGTCACTTTCTTTCCCATGCCTTCTTTCCAGAAAAATAAATAACTTTCAGTAGACGACTTCAAGTTTCTCTCAGCTGATTCTCCTCTAGATTTAGTTTTCATTCCTTTATCACAGCACATCTTCAAGATGAGAATATTTGCTTTCTTTGTATATTTTTCTGGAAATAAACAAAACTTTAGTTATTCAGTCATCTTTAATCTATATTCTTCTGCTTTTTTGTTTGGTTTTTATGAGTATATGTTTACAGTACATATGATTACATTCACTGTAAGTAACTGGTTAAAGTACATAACACATTTCAGTTCTACTCCCTTTTATTCTTCCAGCAAATTCATTTATTTACCTTTTAAGAACTTATAAAGTTAATCCATCATCTATAGTTAGATAGATGAATAGATAGATACATAGATATATCTATAGATAGACAGAAAGATGGACAGATTAAAAACATGATAATAGGCCAAAGAACAAATAAAACATGTAAAAAATTGTATTAAGTTAAGGTACACTTTCAGATACCTTATTTGTACTTGGTTACAGTACTATTTTTCCTCACTTCTTATTTGATTTTCTTTTCATTTAAGAGAAAATGTGGAATTTTCAAGCTTGTGCATTTAAGTTACATTACTTAGTAGAATGGTCTCAAAGTATATCTATTTTCCTACCAATGACTCCAGTTTATACTTCTGTATGGCAGAGTGCTACTCCACTGTGTATAAATACCACATTTTATTTATCCATTCATCTGTTGATGAATGCATAGGCTGTTTCAAAAATTGAGTTATTATGAATTGTAGTGCTATAAACATGGGTATGCATACATCAATGTGGACTTTTCTTGTTCCATTTGAATATTAGTATTCCTTTATCCAATTCTGCAAAGAATGTTATTGGTATTTTGATTAGTATTGCAGTAAATGTATATAACACTTTGGGATATATGGCCATTTGACTATATTGCTTTTGCCTATCCAGGAGCAAAGGTCATCTTTCCATTTTGTGATATCCTCTTCAATCTTCTTTTGCAGAGTGATACAGTTTTCATTGTAAAGGTCATTCAACTGTTTGGTTAAATTAATTCCTTAATATCTTGTTTTCTTGATGTTATTGTACAAGGTATTTTCCCCTTTATTTCTACCTTGGTGAATCTGTTATTTGTGTACAGGAATGATACTGAGTTTTGAGTATTGTTTTTGTATCCTGCTATGCTACTGAATTTGGATGTTCTAGGAGTTTTTTGTGAAGTTTTTGAAGTCTTTTAGGTAAATTATCATGTCATCTGCAAATAATGATAATGTAACTTTTTACTTCCCTACCTATATCCCTCTTATTTCTTCTCTTATCTTATTGCTCTATCTAATGTATCAAGAACTATACTGAACATAAGTGGATAGTGGATATATTTGTCTCATCTCTCATTTTAGAAAGCTTTCAGTTTCTTCCCATTTAATATGATTTTTGCCCATTGGTTTTTCATAGATAGTTTTTATCAGATGGCGATAATGTCAGTTTATTCATATTTTCTTTAGGGATGTTATAATGAACAGATGTTGGATTTTGTCAAATGCTTTTTTCTATCTCTTGATATAATTATGTAATCTTTGTTTTGGTTCTGTTAATGGGGTGGATTGTATTCATTTATTTGCATATTTTGAACCATTCCTGCATCCCTGGAGTACATTCTACTTGTTCGTGATCTATGATCTTTTTTATAATTTCCTGAACTCTGTTTGCCAGTGTCTTACTGAGAATTTTTGCATCTATATTCATTAAGGAGATTGACCTGATGTTCTCTTTATTGGTTGGGTCTTTCTCTGGCTTTTGAATCAGTATAATGGTAGCTTCCTGGAATGACTTTGGAAGCACTACTTGCTTCTCAATTTCACTAAAGATTTTGAAGAGTATTAGCATTAGATATACTCTAAAGTTTTTAGAATTTGGCAGGGAATATGTTGGGAAGCTTAATGCTGAAGAAAAAGCCAATTCTCAGCAACATACTTTATTTAAAATTAAATATTTCTATATTAAAATTACAACATAGTATGTGTGCTGAAGTTGGGGTCTATCATAGTACTGTAGGTGTGGAGTACAATAAATATATGTGAAATTAATAAATGCCCCAACTGTATCCATTTTGGCATTCCATCTCATTCTCTACTGAATGCTCTTCATATAATATTTTATGTCTTTTTATGATGTTCATTACATGTTGTTCTTCAGTATACAAAATTTTTATTTTAATATTCACTTCCATAAATGGAATTTATATATAATGGAAAGACCATAGGCATTAACTTGAGATGAAATTCTGATTTTAACCTCTGCTGTGGGATTTTGGTTCTCAACTTCATCAAGTGAAAAATGAGTGTAGTTATAGTTATTAGATAAAATTCTAAGCGTTAAATAAATATATAAGCATGTCAATAAACATTTCTCTGTCCCTCATCCATTGGGAGCAATTGAAACTGGAAATTGAACACATGTGCAGGGCTGCTGCATGGCTGGGGCAAAAGAAGATAATGATTGAAGACACCTGGTTCCAATTTGAATTAAATAAAGACTGTCACCACAGTCATGTAGTGAAATGCAACATGGAGATCTTTTCCTAAGATACCTCTCCTTGTTAGAATAATTTTTTCACTTGCAAAGTCATTGAACCACTCCCAAAGTCTGTTCAGTTTCCTGCATTGTTTGGAAAAAATAATAAATACAGGCTGCCCAGAGATATCACATGTCTTAGCCCTCAGAGTCTCCAACACAGCAGAAGGGTTTTGATCCTCCTGCAGCACTAAAATAATACCACTGATCTCATTTATTTTAAGCTTTCACCATACACCCTTTTGGGAGACTGGGGATCTCGGACAGGTCCCTGGTACTTATCTACCAGAAACTATACTATAAATTTTTTGTCTATTGTATCATTTCAAAACATTGATCTTTACTATTTCCTCTCCTTTTGCCAGTAACTGACATATGGTAAATATTTGATATTTACTTTTTGAATAAATGGATCCTAGGTAGTTAGATCTGTCTTTATGCTTACTTCATTTCTAAGGAAATTCTCTTAAAGCAAGAATGCAAACATAAAGTAAATATTTTCATATTACCTTACAATTATTGAGTTACCACTATGTGCTGGCTCTTAAACTAAAAGATCAGATTTTTTTTACTTTGTGATCTTCTATAACATCTAACTAAAATATTTACAAATTGAACATTTTAATCATTGGGCAAATATTTATGAATGTTCTTCTTGAAATTAATATAAAATAAAATACTTATCACAATCCTTATAGATTGTGGTATTCAATCAAGTTAGGATCCTTTGACCATTGATAAACATAGGTGTTAGTGGAAATGATTTCACATCAAAATATACCAAATTCCCTTACATTGCCCAAGTAAGGAATAGCTGTAAATAGAGTACTTTACTCTCAATTCTTTCTTTTTATAAATTCTAGATTTATTACACCAATCTTTCATCTTTCACTGAATAATAAAGTCTTTAAGAGCAATATATTTACAAACCCCTAAAATATATTTTACAAAAGTCTATCAAATTTGGAAATTCCCATTTACTTTCTTTTTCATATTTAGAGAAAAAAATCAAAACAGAAAAAAAGGATAGAAATAACACAGAATCTCAAAATAAAACAGTAAGAAATCACTAGCTGATAAATTACATATTGTTTTCTTAGAAGTAGTTGCTCAAGTCACAAGTACATGGCACACTTTAATTCTACTTACTTTCCTTTCCTGTCCCTCTCTCCCCTCGCCTTTTGTCTCCTATATGTTTTTCTCCTATCCATTGCTTATTATTCTTAGTTTGAATTTTGCTTTACTCAAATGAAAGATATCATATTGTATTTAAGCTTGTACAACTGAAGCATTTCACTGAAAGTTGTATTTTCTACACACATCTATTTTCCTATAAATGTTCTGAATTTATCTTTTTTTATATTCAAGTAGTAGTTCATTAAAAATACTACATTTTCTTTTTTATTTTTATTTTGTTAAATTTTATTTAAAAACAAAACAAAACAAAGCAAACAAAATAGAAAAAAGGGTAGCAACAATACAAAATTCCAAGGAAAAAAGAACACAACAAAAAATACTAAGAAATCATTACTTGATAACTTACATACTGTCATCTTAGAAATAGTTGTTCAAGTTACAAACTTAAAATATACAAAGTACACATTCAAATAATGAGACTGTTAACAGTTCTGCTCCATGATCTAACAAAAATAGTAATATGGTCATTCATCTTACACACTTTAACATACATACAATTATATCTCAATTATATATCTATATAATATATAATATGTTATTATATATAATTATATATGTTATATTATAATATATAATATATAATATATAATATATAATATATAATATATAATATATAATATATAATATATAATATATAATACATAATACATAATACATAATACATAATACATAATACATAATACATAATACATAATACATAATACATAATATATAATATATAATATATAATATATATATATAATATATAATAAATATATAATATATAATATATAGAGCAACCCCTTTTCCTCTCCTTTTTACAGTAGCAATTACATATTTTGGGTTTTATTACTCCTACATTTTTTAATACTTTTTACACTAGAGACACAATGTGATATTTATAAATATCATTCTTATCAATTTCACTAATGAGTATAGTCTCAAGTTGTCTCTACCTATGAAGGCCTCATGATCATCCTTCTTCAAATCTGAGTAATACTCCATTGTATAAAAATACCATATCTTTTTCATCCACTCTGTGGTTGATGGGTATCTTGGTTGTTTCCAAGATTTAGCTATTATAAATTGTGCTGCTATGAACATGAGTGCACATATATCACTGAGATATGACCTTTTCATGTTTTCTGGGAAAATACCCAGGAGGGTAAGAGCTGGGTTGAATGGAATTTCCAGTCCTAGTCATCTGAGAATTCTCCATACTGATTTCCATAGTGGCGTCACCAGTCTACACTCCCACCAACAGTGAAGCTGTGTTCCTTTTCTCCTGCAGCCTCACCAACATTTGTTATCAGTTGATTTCTTGATGGCAGCTATTCTTTCAGGAGCGAGATGAAATCTCAATGTTGTTTTCATTTGCATTTCTTGAATGACCAGTGATGGTGAACATTTCTTCATGTATTTATTTGCCATTTGTATATCTTTAAATGAGACCGATGTGTTCATCTCAGATGCCCATTTTTGGAGAGGGTCTTTGAATTTGGGCAGCTTGATGTTTTTCAATTCTTTATATGTTCTTGATATAAGTCCTTTATCTGAGGAGTTGCTGGCTAAAATTCTTTCCCATTCTGTCGGTTTTCTTTTCACTCTGATGGTGACTTGTTTTGAAGTACAGAAACTTTTCAATAATATGAGATCCCAGTTGTTGATTCTCTGAAGTGTTCCCCAGGCAGTTTTGTTTTGTTCATGAATTCTCTACCTACCCCTATGTCTCCAAGACTTCTACTTACCCTATCTTCCAGTAGATTTAGTGCTTCTGTTGTAATGTTTAGGTCTTTGATCCATTTCAACTTTAGTTTTGTGCATGGTGGTAGGCATGGATCTAGTTTCAGTCTTCTGTATGTGGAGAGCCAATTTTTTCAACACCATTTATTGAAGAGGCTATCTTTTTCCAGTGAACATGTTTAGCCCCTTTGTCTAACATCAAGTGTCTGAGTGTCTTTGTACTTATACTTGCATCTTCTAATCTATTCCATTGGTCCTCAGGTCTATTTCTTTGCCAGTACCATGCTGATTTTATCACTGAGGCTTGGTGGTACACTTTCAAGTGAGGAATTGAGATGCCTCCTGCCTTGCCTTTATTGCCCAGAATTGCCTTTGCTATTCTAGGTTTCTTCTAGTTCCAAATGAATTTTAGGAGAGTATTCTCTTAATCTGTGAGGTATGTCAATGGTATTTTGGTGGGGATTGCATTAAATCTGTATAACAATTTTGGGAGTATGGCCATTTTCATAATGTTGATTCTTCCTAGCCAAGAGCAAAGAATATCCTTTCAGTTTGTAATATCCTCTTCAATCTCCTTTTTCAGCATAGTATAATTTTCAATACATAGGTCTTTTACATTCTTACTTAGGTTGATTCCTACCTATTTCATTTTTTAGATGTTATTGTGAAGGGTGATATTTCTGTGATTTCTCTCTCAGTGAGTTTCTTGTTTGTGTACAGGAATGCTGTTGATTTTTGCATGTTGACTTTGTAGCCAGCTACACTGCTGAATTTGTTTATTACCTCTTGTAGTCATTTAATGGAGTTTTTGGGGTCTTCTATATAGAGTATTATGTCATCCACAATTAGTGATAATTTAACTTCTTCCTTTCCTGTCTTTATTTCTTCTATTTCTCTCTCTTGTCTAATTGCCCTGGCTAGTGTTTCCAGAACTATATTGAAAAGGAGTGTGATAGTGGCTATCCTTTTCTTGTTCCTGATTTTAAAGTGGAAGCTTTTAGTTTTTGTCCATTTAGTACAATACTGGCTGTTGGTTTGTCATAGATGGCCTTTATAAGGTTGAGATAGACACCGTATATTCTGATTTTCTGGAGTGTCTTTATCATGAATATGTGTTGGACTTCATCAAAAGCTTTTTCTGCATCTATTGAGATGACCATGTGATTTTTGTTTTTGGCTCTGTTGATGTGGTGTATCACATTTATTGATTTGCATGTGTTAAACCATCCCTGCATTACTGGAATGAATGCCACTTGGTCAGGATGTATAATGTTCTTGGTGATTTGCTGCATTCTATTTGCCTGTATTTTATTGAGAATCTTTTCATCAGTGTTCATTAGTGAGATTGGTCTATAGTTCTCATTTTTGGTTGGGTTTTTCTTTGGTTTTGGTATGAGAGTTATGCTTGCCTCCAGGAATGATGTAGGGTGGACAGCTTTCTTTTCAATTTAATTGTAGATTTTAAAGAGTATTGGCATCAAATCTTCTCTAAATTTCTTATAGTATTCAGCTGTAAATCCATCAGGACCTGGGCTTTTCTTTTTTTTTATTTAAAAGAGAATAAAACAAAAGGGAGCAGTACAGAGCAGATCAGAAGAGTACAACATAGGCAACACAGTACTTTACATTAAGTCAACTGGACATCAACAGTATCTAATGCCATATCTCTTACTCTGCTATAGTTGAGCATAGTTTCAATTACAATAATATCAAACATAACACAATATTATAAAGGCATGTATATAGTGAAAGAATTCCAGGGCTTTCTGAACCGAATAACAGAGAATGATCAATGGGTATTATAATATCTCATTTTTGATAAAAAAGAAAAAAATTTGTTTGAACTATCACACATATTCAAATTCCAATGAGACACAATGTGGTAGACAGAACCAATGGCAATAGAACAAAAAAAAACATGGTAGGATTTCTAAGAAGGATAATATTAAATCAGCAATAGCTGTCATAATGTTTTCTTCAAAACAGCTGTTCATATCATCACGTATGATATAGTCAAAC
>PVJX010046074.1:0-12453 GCA_004027295.1 Dolichotis patagonum | reverse complement strand
AGATATTTATAAATAAATGGACATGACTTGAGACCATTCTCTTAAGTGAAATAAACCAAACTCACAAGGGTAAATAACATATAGTCTCCCTAATATGAGATTTGATAAGAGTATATAAGACTTTATGGTAAGCATGAGTCCCCATCTCATAGCTTCGAAGTCTTTCAAAGTTTTAAATCATCAGTTGGAATGGTGTTATCCTGTTTTGTTTGACTACATCATACTTGATGATATGACTAGCTGTTTTGAAGAAAACAAAACATTATGACAGCTATTGCTGATTTAATATCATCCTTCTTAGAAGTTCTACCATGCTTTTTTTGTTCTACTACCATTGGTTCTATCTATCATATTGTGTCTTATTGGAATTTGAATATGTGTGATAGTTCAAACAAATTTTTTTTCTTTTTTATCAAAAATGAGATATTATAGTACCCATTGATCATTTTCTGTTATTCGATTCAGAAAGCCCTGTAATTCTTTCCCTCTATGCATGGCTTTATACTATTGTGTTATGTTTGATATTATTGTATTTGAAACTATGCTCAACTATAGCAGAGTAAGAGATATGGTGTTAGCTACTGTTGATGTCCAGTTGACTTAATGTAAAGTACTGTGTTGCCTATGTTGTCCTGTTCTGATCTGCTCTGTACTGCCCCCTTTTGTTTCATTCTGTTTCAAATTTTAAAAAAAAGAGATTTAAAAAGAGAGAGAACATATCCTTGAGTGAAATAAATTGGACACACATGTATTTAATGTCACATTGTTTCTCTAGTGTGCTGAACTGAAAAGATAAATAAGGTACAAAATATATAATAGATATTGTGGAATTCGAAAAAGCTACTAAAATAGGAAGGGGGCAAAGGAGGAGAAAGAAGAAAAGGAAGGAAGGAAGAAGAAAAAAGAGAACTGAAGAAAAAAGAAAGCTTTTGTAAATGAGGGGAAGAGGCGTTGAAAGAAGGGGAGCAAATCGGGGGGAAAGGAAGAATCAGGATATCTGATGCACAGGTACGAATTCCTTGAATGTGATCGTGATGTATATCTAAAATGCACCAATAAAATTAACTTCTAAAAACTGTTTCTTGTCAAATAACCATCATTTGTCAGATGCCCACATTATTTAACTGGCTTAAAGCTAATAACATATCTATTCAGAAACCTTAATGAGCCAGTTTTTGCTTAGGAACATTTGCTGCTACTTTTGCTTGGGGCGTTAACCGGCTCATTACATGGTTTAAAATTAAGTATGTTACAGTTGCTTTGCTGAGACATATTTATCACCAAGATTAGATGTATTTTATGGTTTGCAAAGTATAAATACTAAATATGTGGCTGCAGTGATACACCTGTCTATAGCTGAAGTAACCTGAAAACTTGACCCAGTTCAGCCATACTTCAGCCTCACTTCACGCACATTCTAGAATGTGCTGGTAGCAAGACCATTACCCCTCTTAAGTGGATTCCAAGCCATATCCTCAACTCTAGTGACTGTTAAACCATACGACTCAACTTCAAAAGCAACATACTTCTTAGTACTTTTCAGAGAGGATGGCCCTAGATGTACTGCCACTGAACGTGTGCAGATAACTCAGAAAGAGACATAAAAATGGTTCAGGTTACCACACATGAACTGAATCATCAGTGTACAGTGACCCACCATTGCAGACTGACAGAAATGCTGTAATTGGTCACAGGTGGTGATGTGCGTCTCTCTTAGTTGGTGATTCGTGGGCTGAATTTCTTCGATAGAATTTGCACTTTCTGTAACAACTCACAGTGTCTGTGGCATGGTCTCTGAAACTTGAGATAAATTTTTGGGAAATTAGAGTTATGTAACTAAACCATGCTGAGTTTCACACATACTAGATGCATGAAGAGTGAAGACTACCAATATTTCTATTTTGTCTTCCCAAGTCCTAAGTAAACCAACCCCAAGAAGAGAGACCCCTCGATTCAGAAGTAATCTGCACAGCTCCCACCATTTCTCTTACTGCCCCCCACAGTGTCTTGCACATAAAATGTACTCCATAAATATTTATCGAGTTTTCTTTTGTTCACAGCAGAAAGAACTACATAAATGTAACAAAATACTACTGGAAATCAGGAGATCTCGATTTTTGATTTGGGTCAGACACTAATTGTACATAATTTTTCAAACTCCATCTTAAAAAAAATTGAATTGAAATCAGTCTCTACTTGTTACCTAAGAATATAACTGTAACTCTAAAATGCTCCTGTCTTAATCGCATCCGAGATGGAGGAAATAAAGTTGTTTGTTTCCTAGTTTATTTCCCTGCTAGAATTTTTAAAGAAGCAGCCAGACTGTTAGCGCCATCCTCTCTGGAGGAATCCTTTTTTCTTGCACGTGCTTATCTGCAGGAGCCAGGACTGTGGAAAAGGCAGGACTTGGCCCCTTTTCTATTCTCTGCTGATTCCATATCACTCACCTAAATCTCTCAATCCCCACCCTGTTAGCTCATACCAAATGTCACTCCATTTCCCCTGGTACAAAAGGAAGAGCTCTGTTCGAAATCCTTGCTAGAGCCTTAACATTTATGAAGCACAGAACCTGAGATCTTTGCAAATCTCCAATTCAGTATCAAAAAATAGCACTAAAGTGTATAAGCTCCCCCCAAAATGTTAAAATTATAACTGAAATTTCAAGTAAATCTTTCAGATCCTTAGTGAGCCTATAAATACTAGAATACAGTCTTTCACATTTTTATAATGCTATTAAAATAGTCTGCTATTAAAATAAACTTTACACTACATCAACCTTAAGTACCTCTGATTATGAATTTACCTGATTGCCAAAAAAAGATGATTTTTTTTCTTATTCTCGCATAAAACATGTGCATGTGGTAGGCTCACTCATTTTATGTCATTAATTTATGTAAAATGTCTGTACTATGGATTCTTAGACTTCATGTTCTTCTCCATTTATCACAGTCACTAGAAATATTTTGTTTAGAGGTCATTTTTTTCTCAAAAGTAATGTACTTTGCTTTTCAGTGCTCCTGGGGGCTGCTTAATGAGCCAAAAACCTAGAGCCACGTTGACACGTGATGGTGACAGTTGGCTAGGTTCACTCAGAGCAGAGCGATCTGAGCCCTGTATCAGCCTGATAGTAAATTCAGTTCAATTTTACATCTCACCACGTTGACCAACTGCTGCTGCACTAGTGTGCAAAGGAGCAAAGAAGTAATGTTAGAAGCAGAAATAACAGGTAAACATCCTGGGGTCAGACAGGGAGTACAGCACTTCCTCATTATCAAAAGTCAGTGTGTAGAAGATCAGAGTGCAAAAAGATATGCAGAGTGTCCCAAGGTGGTCCAAACACTAGAAGAAAAGAGAAAGAAGGAAGCGAATACCATGTCCCAAGATCAAAATCCCCCTGACTATAGTGTGACAAGAATGGGAGAAGGGTCAGAGGGGTGTGGAGGGGAAAAGCTACAGAAGGAGCTCGGCAGAAAGATGACATGAACTAGTGGAAGCAGCCTGGGAATTGATTCCAGAGAGAGCACGATGGCACACAAAACTCCAGAGACCTGTTCTCTAAGCGTGGTCCCGGAACAGTAGCATTATCAGCTGGAACATAAAAGACAATCCTCAGGTCCACTCCAGACCTCCCGAATCAGGAACCGAGGGTTTCATAGTCCTCTTGAGCAGTCAGACGCTTGCTCCAGCGTCACATACCCTGGGTCAGGTGAGAGAACAGGACGGAAACTGCAAAGCTGACTCTTGAGCCAGGGAGGCTGTTGTGCAGTTCCTGTTCTTCCAGGACAGAGAAAAACTCTGTCAAGCACTGACCAAAAGAAAACAAAAGCTCCTCTTAAATTGTGGAGGTCCACCTGGATGGCTCTCCTGGAAAGAGGAGCAATTATCTCCATTTTGGTTAAACCTGTTCCTGGGTCCATGTACTGGTACGTATAGAGTTGGCTAGGAAGCAGCTCTTTATCCCTTCAATTGACTTTAAGGAATGCAGATTGGTCTAGCCAGGTGCTGATTTGTACTCTTTGAAGCAAGGGGACATGTCAGTGTTACCCTGCCCCTGTAGCTCCCAAAAGACAAGCGTGAGCAGGGCAGGAGGAAGACCATGCTCCACGCTGTCGGCTGGGGCAAGCCTTGAGATAATAGCCTATGACTTCCCAGGGCATAAAAGATCACACATTGGAGCTGAAGCACTGACCCAAAGCATTAGATACTTCCTTGGCTTGTGCTCTGCAGAGCACTCTTTCTGCACACCCTTCTCTCTGCATATCGCGGAGGTGATTTCAGGCCTCCTACCTCGCCCAGCTCACAGCACACGCATACGTCCCACCACTCTCAGGCACTCATTCCCATGCCACTCCCTTTATCAAGAATTAATAAAACCTGAGTTTAGCCTTGGCGCGAGGCCTCTGTTCCAGTTAACCATCACCCTAGCTGTGTTTAGGACCTGCTTGGCTCCCCACAACTGTAGACAGGCTTTCGTGTCCTTATTCTCACTGTGGGATGCACTGGAAGTGGTAGATTAGAATCAGTTTGCTAGAATTCCCGTAACTTTTCCATGGGATTACAAATACAAACTTCCAAGACTACGACAAGGTCAGGGAAGGGCTCTTATATTAAGTGTGATATGAAACTCTGATTTTATTTAAAGGATACATTTAACAATACAAACATCAAATATTTCTGTATGACAGGATTTTTTGCTGTGTTCTACAGCTTTCCCAACACTAGGACAAACTATAGGAGCCCCCACAGTAAGGAAGGAGAGGCTTATCGGCTCATGATTTCTGGGGTTCCATCCATGGTGCCCTGGCTCCAAGGCAGAAATGTCATGACAAGGTCTGGGGAGTAAAGCTGTCCATCCAGGGTAATCAGAAAACAGACAAAAGGGCAAGAACAAGAGCTATGCACTCCAAAGGCACATCTCCAGTGGGCCCGAAGGGGCCCCAAATCCTAACAGTGCATTCTGCTATCAATTCATTAAACACGACTCACCAAAACTTTAGATGTACAACAGAGGGAAAGAAGTTTTTGGGAGCATTTATAACAGAAAAAAATCATTATCCATAATATGCAAAAAATCAATGAGGAAGCTCAACAAAGACTGGATAAAGGCTGTGAATGACATTCCACAAAAAGAAGAAACATTGATTGATAATGAAAAGATGGCACGACCGTTCGTTGTGATATGTCAAGCTGATGGGATTAAGCATGGTCTAAGGCAGCGGTGGTGAACCTGTGGCATGAGTGCCGCAGTGTCCTCTCTGGCAGCATGCAAGCCAACTCATCCCAGCATTGCCCTAGTAGATGCGCGCCAGATATTCAGATTTAACTGCAGTGTTGGTATTTTTCAGTAAATAAGTGGGTTTCGGAGTGCAGTCTAGGTACTCAATGTCTAAAAGTTTCAGAATCACTGGGGGATTAGTGAGGTACACTTGGTGTAGCTGAGCAGGTTGAAGTATGCTGGGGTACTATATATTGTCTCTGGCTCCTCTGTCCGTTTCTCTCTGCTGTTCCTTGCTCTGCTTCCCAGCCACCATGAATTAAGCATCTTTTCTCCACCATATCTTTCTGCCATGATGTGTCTTCCTTGGAGCTCACTGACCATGAACTGAATTCCCTGAAATAGGGGGCCAGAAAGGCCTCTCCTGCTCTAAGTCTAGGCTGTGGAATATTGTCTCTGCCAAGAGAAGCTAACTAATAGCCATTTTAGTAATCAAGGAAGTATAAATTAAGACAGTAATGGAACGTTTGTCAATCATATGGCCACAAGAATATTTTAGGGCCAGTAACACCCAGTATGAAAGACAGTTTCAGGAAATGGGCAGATGGACACTTTCTACACTGTGGTTAAGAATATAAATTAATGCAATCTTTAGTAATTGTAATTTGACAATGTCTTTTTTTATTAGTACGTTTGCAGTACATAATGTTTACAGTCTTGTGTGGAATCAGTGCATTTATGTAACACATCTTAATTCTATTTTTTTATTCCCCTTCCCTCCTTTTCCTCCCTTCCCTCCATCTCTTGATCCCCTTCCCATTTGAAAAAGATCTATCTCCCTACTTCCTATTATCTGTCTTTTATTGTACTCTGTATTTATACTTTGAGCTTCTCATGTAAAAGAAACTATATGATATTTAAGCTCTTGTGTTAGATTTAACTCACTTAACATTATGATCTCGAAGTGCATCCAGTTTCCTACAAATGACTGGAGTTTATCTTTCTTTATGGCAGTGTAGTACTTCATTGTGTGTATATACCACATTTTTAAATTCTTTCACCTGTTGATAGATATATAGTCCACTTTCAAGATTTAAGGATTATGAATTGTGCTACTATAAACATGAATGTGCATATATCACTGTAAGAAAATGCTTTTAAATCTTTAGAGATGACATCTAGAAAGGGAATATCTGGGTCAAATGGAATCTCTACTTTTAGTTTTATTTGAAAGCTCCATACTGGATCCACCCACACCTGAACACCATCCCTAAGCCCCTTGGGGACCAGGAGTTTGCTCCCAGCAACCCACACTCAACTAAGAATCCTCAGTGAGGCTCTTGGGGACTGGAGAGCTGTGCCCAGAGGCCCACTCACACTCAGACAGCATCTCTGAGGCCAGGGTGGGGAATGGAAGTCTGTGTCCAGCAACCTGCAGTCAACTGAGACCCCTCAGTGAGGCCTGCTAGGGCTGGGAGTCTGCACCCAATGAGCCGTTTACACCTGGGAATCATCTCTGAGGACCACAGGGACTGGGAATCTGTCCCCAGCAGCCTGCAGTCATTTGGAAACCCTCAGTGAAGCCCATGGGGACCAGTTGTCTGTGCCCAATGACCCAGAACCAACAGCAACCCTGCCTGACAGCCCACCAGAACAGGAAGCAACTAGGACTCGGTATCTGGCTGATTCAGAGGAACAGAGGAAAATGCCAAAACAAAAGAACAAAATGCAATCTGAAACTTCCAGCCCATCCAGATCAAGTCCAAGAGACATAAACATGGATTAATTTGGAAATTACACACCTGAAATCTCTTAGATGATAGCAAGGGAAGTAAAGAAACAACTCCAGGAAGCTCAAAGGAAATCAGATCAGAAATAATTGCTCAGATAAAAACAGAAATGATAAACATAATGAAAGAATTGGTGAGTGTACTCAAAGAAGACATAGATAAAAAAAAATAGAGGAGCATAGGAAAGTTATGGAAACTTTGAATGAACAATACAGGAAGCAATTAGAATACATGAAACAGATTCAAGGAGATATTTAGGGATCAAAAATTCCACTGAAAGCCGGCAAAACCACCTGAATGAAACTGAAGATAAACTCTCAGACCTCAAAGATATGATTGTGACTAATAATCATGAAAGAAAACAATTCTTAAAAATAAGAAGGAATCAGGAAATAAAAATTCAATATCTGCAAGTTGATGCAAAGAGAAAAAATATAAGGTTGATAGGTGTCAATGAAAAAGGAAACAATGCAAATGACATAAAAAAGACTATTTACAGACATAGCAGAAAATTTCCCAAACATGGGAAAAGAATCTGACATACAGACAAGTGAGGCATATAGAACTCCAATTAGCCATAATCAAAATAAATCTACACTTCAACATATAATAATCAAGATCCCAGAAATTCAGAACATGAACAGAATATTAAAAGCCACTAGGGAAAAGAAAGAGATCACCCATAAAGAAAATCTTATCAGAATCACGGCAGACTTCTCAACACAAACCATCAAGTCAAGAAGAGCTTGGAGTAAAGTGTTTCAAGTACTGAAAGAAAACAACTTCTAACCCAGATTAATGTACCCTGCAAAACTATCTTTCACAAAGAATGACTGAAGAACTTCATGGCAACCCAATCAACCCTACAAAGAGTACTGAAAGATACTCTAGAAAGAAACAGAAATGTTCACAATTCCAAGAACAACAATAGAAAGAACAAGCAATCAAAAGCAGGACAAGCAATCAAATAGAGGAGTAAAGTAGAGAACCAACAACAGAAAGATAATTTGACAAAGATGAAATCTCCACACTGATTTCCATGGTGGTTGCACTAGTTTACATTCCCAGAAACAATATAAACATTCCTTTCTCCCCGAAGCCTCACCAGCATTTGTTATTATTTTTGATAGTGTCTTTTAAAACTGAAAAATGCTCATTCTTTGTGATCCAGAAAGGAATTAAATAATTTCTATGAGATATAAACCATAACAACTTTTCAGATAGATAAACTATAAGGCAGTTTAATTTCTATGTAGATACATTCTTAGTCATAACATATGATAAGAAGTAATTCTCCATTTACTTTCAAAATAATGATGTTATAAATCCCCAAAGTCATTATACATATCACCCAAGGAATACTACCTAGCAATAACAGAGAGCATTAAAAGGAGTAACCTGTTAACACCATTTCAAACATATTTTGAAATTCATTGTGGAATCCAACTGAAGCATTTTTAGTTCTCTTGGCAAAGTGTCTCAGTTCAAAGTTATTTCCCCAGAAAAGAAAAGGAGAACTTCATTCTGTAATAAATTCAGTTCATTCTAAAGAAGCTGATTAAAAAGAAGTAAGTGCCTGGAGAGGAGAGTTTTCCCATCCAGGGAAAAGGAATTAACCCCGGTAGGTTGCAAATAGCAAATAAACACATGAAAAAATGTTGAGTATCACTGATCATTTGAGAGATGCAAATTAAAATACCACTGAAATTCCATCTTACTTTAGTAAGAATGATCATTATGAAGAAATCAACCAATAACAAATGCTGGCAGGGCTGAGAGGAAAAGGAACCTTCTCCACTTTCAGGGAAAGTATAGACCAGTGCAACCACTGTGGAAATCAGTGAAGAAATTCCTCAAAAAACGACAAATGGAGGTCTAATTTGACCCAGCAATTCCCAAGATGAATATTTTCCCAGAAGAATTAAAAACATCATACCACAAAGATATTTGCACATTCATTTTTATAGTGGCATAGTTTGTAATATCTAATCTTGTAAATAGCCCAGATGCCCATCAACTGATGAATTAATAAAGAAGATGTGGAGTTTTTTTTAATACAGTGGAGTACTTCTTAGCCATAAAGGATAAGCTTTACACATTTTTATGTAAACGGATACACCTTGAGGCCATACTCTTAAGTGAAATAAATCAGACACACATGTGTTTAATCACATTATTTCTCTGGTGTGCTAAACCAAAAGGATAAAGAAGGACCAAAATGAATACTAGATATTGTAAAATAGAAAGAAAATGTTAAAATTGAAAGGAGAACAAGAGAGGGAGAGAGAAAGGGAAAGAAGAGAAATGAAAAAACAAGGGAATAGAAATAAAAATGAAAACAAAGCTTTTGTAAATAAGAAGGAGTAGTGAATTGGGAGAAAAAGGTATAAATTCGCTATGATGAATATGATCATTATATCTTAAATGTACCAATAGAATTAATTTTTAAAATGGCATACCACTGCCTCTTCTTCTAGATGTGCAGAGGAAGTTTTTCAAAATCCAGAGAACTTTTTTTCTTTATCCTAATGATTTTACTAGGCTGTGTCTTGATGGTGGTCATTCTGGCCAATATTCTCATGTGTGCATTGTACTGTTTGAATATACAGTTAAAATTCTTTTATTTCAGGGAAGTTTTATTTTTATTTTTAAATTTTTAGTATTGTATGTTTGTGATTGTGATTAATATATTTGTTGTGTTACACTTGCATATGTCTATATATCCATTAAACTGTTGCTAAACGTAAAAGCTACATCTGAGATGTAGCCACTACGAGCTATGCTGCTATAAACACGGGTGTGGGTGTATTACTGTGATCCAATGTTTTTAATTCTTTCAAGAAGATAACCAGAAAAGGTACAGTAGAGCTGGGGCAAATAGAATCTCTACTTCTAGTTTTCTAATGAATTTCCCTAGTGAATGCCACAGGTTTATACTAGTTTACATTCTTGCCAATAAAATAGAAGCGTTCTTTCCCCCGCCCCTCGCAATGTTACCTGTCTTTGCTATTTTCGATTTCGTCATGAGAATCCTGCTCTGTGGAGTAAGATGGACCCAGTGTTGTTTTGATTTGCATTTCTCTAAGGGCTAAAAATGCTGGGCATTTCTTTGTGTATCTGATGGCCATTTGTACTTCTCTGGAAAAGTGTCTGCTCATTTCAGTCACTCACATTTTGATCATGGCATTTATTTGGGTGGGGGGCAGCTGATTTTTTAGGTCTTTAGCTATTCTATGTCTAAGGAGCAGCTGATGAAAAATTTTCCCAGTTCTGTAGGTTGTCTCTTCAGTCTTCTGGGTGTTTCCCTTGCTCTGCAAAAACTTTTTTCATTCGACATGATTGCATTTGTTGATGGTTGGTGTTCTTTCTTGTGCCATTGAGGTTCTGTTTCCTTGCCTGTGCCTGTGTTGTCAAGAGTGTTACCTATTTATCTTTCAGCTGTTTCAGTATTTCTGTTCTTGTATCTGGACCTTTGTTCCATTTTGATTTGGTTTTAGCATGGGGTAAGAGATAAGGGTCTGTATTCACTCCTCAGGATGTGGAGAAGATGTTTTCCCAGCACTGTTTGTTAGAAAGGCCATCTTTGCTCCAGTGCATGTGTCTGGTCCCTTTGTTTAAGACTAGGTGCCTGGAGGTGCCTGAGGTTGTTTCTGCATTCACAATACTATTTTGCTGACCAACATGTCTGTTTTTGTCAGTACCGTGCTAATTTTACCACTGTAATTTAGACATATATAACTAAAGTCCAGGATTGTGGTGGTGCCTTCTGCTTTGCTTTTGTCACTTCAGATTTTTTCATGTTTTTTTGTTGGTTTGTTTGGTTTTTGTTTTTTGCTACTGGGCTCATTTTTGAGCTCATGATCTTGTGCTTGCCAGGCAGGTTCTTATGCTACTGAGCTAAACCCCCAATGATGTTTGTGAGTTTTTGACTACCCCAGCTCTCTTCTGGTTCTATAAAAATTTTAGGGTTGTTTTTTCTGAAATGCTATTAGTATTTTGATTGGGGCTGCATTAAATTAATATGACCATTTTGACAATGTTGGTTCTGGTGATCCAGGAACAGGAGGTGTCTTTCCATTTTCTCATGTCTTCTACCTCTCTTCTCAGAGTACCATAGTGTTCATTACAAAGGTCTTCCTTACTTAGGTTAATGCCTAGGTACTGAATTTTTAAAAAAAAATTTTTTTTTTAAATTTTATTTAAAGAGCAAAAAAACAAAACAAAACAGAATAAAGGGTAGCAACAATACAGAATTCCAAAGAAAAAAGGAAAAGAACAACAACAAAAAACCTAACAAATCAGTAGTTGACAAATTACATACTGACTTCTTGGAAATAGTTGTTCAAATTACAAAGTTAAAACATGTAAAGTAGACATTCAAACAGTGAGACTGTTAACAGTTCTGCTCCACGATCTGACAAAAACAGCAATATGGTCATCCATCTTACCCACTCAAATATACATGCAATTATATCAAAAGGGAAAATAAACACAACAAAACAGAACAAAGCGGGCCACAAGAAAGCAATGTAAGAGGCATAAATTTCAAAACTAGACAATCAGAGATATTCACTCTCTATCATATTCTCTTGTTTTCTTCCAAATAGTTGTCTAAATTGTCACATACAGGGAATTCACATGACACAACATAGTATGGAATTGATCCGAGCAGGACAAGGAGGGCATTTCAGGTGTTCAAGACCTGACAATAGGGAAGCCAAGAATGGCTGTCATAGTGTCTCTCATTCTCCTCAAAACAGCTCTCCATACCTTCATATGTGTTGAACATTAAACAAGGTAAAGCAAGTTAAAATCACTTTGAACAACAAGTGATAGTTTTGCTGGATTTTCCATCATGACATTATGGAATCAGAACTGGGTACTGTAGTGTCTCTTTTTCTTCACAGTAGTTGTTCATTTCAACATGTGTTATATAGTTGGTTCTCGTAAGCTGTTTTTAAGCTCCACACATGCATGAGTCTCTACATATATATCTATCATTTCTGTATTAGAGGGAAAAACAAAACAAAGCAAGATAAAACAAAACAATTCCTAGAAAAGCATGAAGCAAAAAAGTCACATAAAACCGCAGTACAAGGTGATCTATAATGGTTACCATGATGTCTCAGCAGTACATAACAACATTAATAAAAACAAAGCATTGGAGACATTATAAGACTTCAAAAGCAAGTAATAATCAAACCAGAGTGGGTATCTTAGTGAATCTTGTCATCTTCAGTGTAGTTGCCTGTACTCTTAGACTTGATGCTATCAATCATAACAGATTTAAATAAAATCAGTCAATACAAAGTAGCAATCTAACAACCCAGATTCAAATAAGATCAGTCATAATAAGACAGTATAAGTTATAAAGGGCTTCAGATTAAGTTGATAGGAAATTAGGGATGATTACCATAATATGTCCTCTTATTTTTGGGATAGCTGACC
>PVJX010046073.1:0-12409 GCA_004027295.1 Dolichotis patagonum | reverse complement strand
ACATTATTATGTTACAGTATCACTTCAGGCACAAAAGCTTCATATTTAATAATGACTTGAAAGTATAGCTAGGCTAAGAAATACACTTAATATACAGGCCAAATTATATTTACTCATTTTTAAAAATGAGTGTGTCTACATGTTCTGGGGTCTACATGTGTCTACATGTTCTGGGGTAATGTTTTTATTCTGTCATCTTTAAGAACTAGACAGGAAAAAGTTTAAAGTTTAAAACTGCATTATTCACACCACAAGCAGAGTGCGTGTTTATACAAGTCTACAAATTGAAATTTTAAAACACTTAATACAGCTTATAAAAAAAACTTAAGTGGGTAGGTATAGTGGGCTGGACATGTTAGAAACTCTTCCATGAAGTCTATATATATATATTCCTATTACAGTCTTATGATACATGATGATACTTTTTAATTTATTCTGGCTTGCTTATAATATAACAAACAGTTTAACATGAAGAATGTTCCATGTGATATTAGATGGAACTTTTCTAAATATTTGTCACATCACAGTTTACAAGACATGGATCTTT
Organism: Dolichotis patagonum; assembly: GCA_004027295.1. Taxonomy (NCBI): domain Eukaryota; kingdom Metazoa; phylum Chordata; class Mammalia; order Rodentia; family Caviidae; genus Dolichotis; species Dolichotis patagonum. The sequence continues at coordinate 11,862 of PVJX010046073.1, read as the reverse complement.
TTTTTGCTTAGCTTCTACCTGTTTTCCGAAGCATTGTTGAAAGTGCAGTATTGACAACATTGGAGCAGAAGAGACAAACAATACCAATTACAGAAATCAATATCTCATTCCCCCATCACATGGGATAGTTTCCAAGGTAGATCACATTATGGTATGACACAAACTATCGTAATTTAAAATGATTGAAATTATACAAAATTATGTTCTCTAACTGTAATGAAATCAAATTTTAACACAAAACAGTATTAAATTTGGAAAATTCACACATGAAAATTATACATGTACTAACATTTATATTTAATATATACTATAAATTACATATGTCAAGACAGAAATGAAATTAAAAAGAAAATTCTTTGAAATGGAAGATGCTGAAATTTTTGGAACATAGCTAATACATTGGTCAGAGGAAAATTATCTTTAAATACCTACATTAGAAAATATATAGAACTCATCTCTATAGCATTACCTTAAACCTAGAAAAAGGGAGAAAATTCTCAACACCAAATTAAAACAACAAAGGAAATAAGAACAAACTAAAATGAATGTAATCACAGAATAGAAAAATAATAGAAAAAGATAATATGTTTTTTGAAATGGTTGACAAAATAACCTTTAGCTGAAATGGCTAAGAAAAAAATATAGAATTTACAGTTGAGAATTAAAGACAAAATATCTCCACTGATGTTATAAAAACAAATATTAGAGAACATCATAAACAACTATAGGCCAACAAGTCAGGATATAGACAAAATGAACTAAATCACACATAGATTCGAAGTGCCAAGAATTAAGAAAAAAAGCCCTAAATAAACTCCTAAAGATTAAAAAAAGTAATATTGAACCTCAGGAAAAAAAAATTAGGCTTCACCAATGCATTCTATCAAATATTTACAAGATATATAGTGATACTACATTACAAACTCTTCTAAAAAATAGAAAAGGAGAGAACATTTACCAATTTATTATGAGAGATCAGTATTATGTGGATACTAAAACCTAAAACATTGCAAAATAAAAATTCTAAAGACAAATATTCTTATAAATACCAATAGAAATTTTTCAAAAAATTGCTAATGAACTTAATTCAGCAACATATAAAAAGTGTTACATACAATGGCCAAGTAGAATTGTCCAAGGAGTGCAAGGTATTTTTAACATGTGAAATTTGGTCAGCGTAATATATGACACTCTTAATAGAGCATAGAACAAAACTACATAATCATCTCAATAAATGTACATAAAATTTGTCAAAATGGAGCATTCTTTGGTGACAAAATTTCTGTCGCCTAAGAGTAAGACTTCTTTAAATAACAGAAGCCTATATTTAACCTCATACTTACAAAAGAAATATGAATGTATTAATCTCAAGAAGATGACTCTTTCAAGGATAGTCATACAATTTTTATTTGACATAGCACTGAATTTTCTAGGTAAGGCAATTGGGCGAGAAAATGTAATAAAATCATTTAGACTAAATGCGAGAAAGACTATTTTCCGATGAGTTCTATGTAGCAAGTCCTAATGAACTTACAAAAACTACCTAATCACTGAACAATTTCAGCAAGATATTAGAATACAGGATCAGTTTGTTAGTCCATTTTCTATAAAATACCTGAGTTAATCAACTTCCAAAAAGAAAAAAATTTCTTTCGGCTAACAATTCGAGAAACTATAGTACAGATCTATTGGCTCTGCTGGTTTTAGGCAGCAATTGATGACAGGAATTCATGGAGAGCAAAAACACTTAGGTCATGGCCAAGATGAGAGAGAGAAAAAGTGAGTTTGGGCTCAGTCTCTCCCCTCAAGCGCATGCTCCCAGTGCCCTGACGACTTCCCCTGAGCTGCTGCTCTTCTAATTCCCTCAATGTCCCTGTAGTGTCGAGCTGGGACCAGGCCTTTAACATACATACCTTTAGGGAATGCTTCAGATCTAAAACATAGCAGCCAATGTTGGGGACCATGAATTACAAATTAATGCTAAGGGATGCCTAACCTTGTTTTTTTCCTACCCTTTTGGGCCAGATTGGAGCCCAGAAACTCTTGTCTCTTTTCTGGTCACAGCTGGAAGCCCTAGGACTAATGGCTGCTGTGGCACTCACAGGGCAAGTAAGACCTGCTAAAGAAGAGAAGGTTTCTAGAGAAACTCTCTTCCTTGTCCTTCTCCTTGCAGGAATGTTTTGCTTTTCCTAGCCCACTGTAGTTGCATTACTGTTCTTGGAAAAACCCACTGCCCTTTACCCATTGTCCTTGACTTAGATGTAATGACTAAAGAGCAAACTTCGGATGGCTCATGACTTTTTGTTCCTAGAGAACAACTGGTCATCCCAGAGCCCTGCTATGCTTGTTCTTTCTTTCCTTTCCCAACAAGAGCTATTACCCAGGTAGTGCATTGGAACCCACTGGAGTGTTCCAATCATATAAAAACCTTTTGTGTTTCTATACATTGGTCATGAGCATTTTGAAAATAAACTTTAAAAATAATTTAACTTACCACAATATTAGATATAATAAGCTATAAGAATAAACTAAACAAAACAGGCATAAGACACACTATAATCTATAAAAAATGATTGAGTGAAATTTTCAAAAAGTAAACATGTAGAAAAGTATTCCATGTTCATATATTATAGGATAATGTCTTAAAGTCATCATTACTTGCAAAATTGATAAGGATTCAGTAACCCCTTTAGGGCAGACATTGATCCTAAAGTTTAGTTTTGATGAGTGAGATAACAATATTTTATAAAAGTGACCATATTTTGGAGAATTTTTCTCTTCTGTGACCTTTCTCTAACTTTGGTATCCTTTAAAATTGAGGCTGATTATATAATTCAAGGAAGAATAAGTATAAAGTGATCACATTTTTCTTTTCTTCTCTACTGAGGATAAGCTATTTGGTTCAGGGACAACAATTAAGTATCTTGTAAAAAGCAGAAGAGAGATACTTTAAATTAGAAAAACAGACCACTGGAGTATATGTACAAATCTCCTTCATGAATTCTCCCTGAGGTGAACTGACATGCCCTTCTCAATATGGGAGAGTAGAGCATAGTATTTTGATTTTTAAAATATCCCCTTATGCTCCACAGTACTTCTTAGCAGTCTATCCAGGGAAATACAGGCTGATACCTCTGAATTTAACCCACAGAAATGAACTATGCTCATTTAGAGAAATGACTTGTGCTTTGTCGTATGCCATGATCCCCACAGCCTCCTCTCCGTGGGATGGTCAGACAACATGCAGTACCACTGCACACAAGGTTAGCAGCTGGAAGAGCTCGCTCAGCAAGATGTGTGTCATAGTCTAGTGAGGAGAGATGGATATCAGGATTCACAGCCCTGGAGAAATAAACACTCTAATAGGTGCCATGTTCATATCATTCATTACTGTTCTGCTTCTGTGGAAGTCTCCGTCACTATCTGTGTTCTCGTGATTAAAGCTAGACATAAGTTAAGTGAAAGAGAAGAAAAACAACAAAACAAAACAAAAAACAAACTATTGTGGTTGGGAGAATAGATTTAAAAAGATAAAATGATAGGTGTGGGCTCTAATTCTGTAATGTGACAAATTTCCCTAAGTACAGCGACTGAATTTCATCAACTGTAAAATACCATTACCAACAAGATTTTCTTCCAAGTGTTGCTGTAAGCATTAAGTTACCTAAATTTTGTGAAGTTTTTTTTTCTATATGTCATAATTCTTATTATCGATTTTTACTAAAGGAGTTGACTTTTACCTTAATGTAAGTATTCTAGCCAACTCAGAGATTTCCAGACTCTTGAACCCAGTTCTCTTAACAGATGTGGCAGAAATATAAGAACTTACTCACAGAAGTTAACCTATACCTTGACTATGACTGAGATTCTACCTCTGTTACTTTCATGAAGAATGGTGGATGACAAGTCATACAGGAGAAAAGGATAAGACATGCTCCTAATTGCTGAACTCAAGAAACACAAACACTTCCACAACTCAGAAGCAAAATGGGAAGTGCGCTTGGAAATATTAGGACATTTCAGTCTTTTTAAAAAAATTTTATTTAAAGAGAAAAAAAAACAGAATAAAGGGTAGCAACAATACTGAATTCCAAGGAAAAAAGGAAAAGAACAACAACAAAAAAACTGCTAAGAAATCATTACTTGATAAATTACATACTGACATTTGGAAATAGTTGTTCAAATTACAAAATTAAAACATGCAGAGTAGACATTCGAACAGTGAGACTGTTAACAGTTCTGCTCCACGATCTGACAAAAATAGCAATATGGTCATCCATCTTACACACGCAAACATACATGCAATTATATCAAAAGGGTAAAATTAAACACAACAAAACAGAACAAAGTGGGTCACCAGAAAGCAATGTAAGAGACATAAATTTCAAAACTAGACAATCGGAGATATTCACTCTCTATCATATTGACTTTCGTTTTCTTCCAAATAGTTGTCCATATTGTCACATACAGGGAATTCACATGAAACAACATAGTATGGAACTGATCTGAGCAGGACGAGGAAGGCGTTTCAGGAAGCCAACTAATGGTGCAGAAGAAGAGGGATTGAACAGCACCGAATGGATTGACGGTGGTTATTTAACATTATTTTATATTACTTACTTTTTAGATAAGGGAAACAAGGTCAAGAAGGTTGAGATACCAAATATCAAATAGTTTTTTTTTCTTTTAAAGAAGGTAAAACAAACCATAACAAAACAGAATAAAGCAGATCAGATCAGAAGAAAACAATGCAAATGACACAGATTTCAAAGCAGGACAACATGAGATCAACAGTGGCTACCATAATGGCTTTTGTTTTCTTCAAAATAGTTGTCTGTATCTTTACATACAACGAATTCATACCAAAAAAATTAGTATAAAACTAATCAAAACAGAATAATGAAGACATTACAAGCCTTCCAAACTACACAATAGGAAAATCAACAATGACTACCATAATGTCTCTTGTTCTCTTTAAAATAGCTGTCCATACCTTCATGTATGTTGAAATTAAATAATACAAAACAGACTAAAACTACTCTAAAGTAGAAAGTATAAAGAATAAAATCAGAACTGGATTTCACAGTGTGACGATAGGAAATCAGCAATGGCTACCATAATGTCTCTTTTTCTTCAAAGTAGCTGTTCATATCCTCATGTATAATACAATTGATTCTCATAAACTGTTTAGAAGTTCTAAGCATATATAAAAATCTATATGTAGATCGATCCTTTCTGCATTAGAGGGAAAACAAAACAAAAGAAAATAAATTACTAGAAAAATAAGAAACAAAAAAGACAAATAAATAACAATAGCAAGGAGCCCAAAACAATGATAATACAGGTCTTCAAAACAAGGTAGTAGGAATGTAACTAAGACTGTTATTTTCCATAGTGATCTTCAAAAGAGTTCCTCAGAAAATAGTTTTCTAATAGTCTATCTTCAAAGAAGTTCTTGCAATTCTCAATTTATTAAATTTTACCTGAAGCTGAGTAGGAACAAAACAAAACAAAACAAAACAAAACAAAACAAAACAGAAGCTTCCAAGAAAAATGGAACATAAATAAAGGTATTTACACAAAGACTAGAAGAATCTCCACTTTTCATTTACTCAGCCAAGGTAAGAGTTCTTTGCTCTTACTGTCTGTTGATGTGCATGTAGAACAGCAGGATAAAGTCATCCTAAAGAGAACTTTATCTGGACTTTTTCCAAAGCAAAACATAAATTGAGACATTGAGGGAGGCACGAAGTTACTATGTTTGTACTAGGCCCATAGTAACCTTGGTGCTAAGTCAAACCCAAGAGAGACATCATAAAAGATTAGGGGAAGGAAAAGGAGGGGCAGAGCAGTAGTTCAGAGCTGGCGACTGGCCAGCAGGCTCGAGAGAAGGAGCTAAATTATGCATCGCATTTAGTACATTTATTAAAAGAACATTTCTAGGAAAACATCCTAAAACAAATGTGACTATCAGTTAAGCACCCTGCTGTCCTGAGCAGATTTAGTGGATGACAATTTTCTCATAATGGCTTTGTGGTGTTTGCTGAATTTCATCTCTTCACAGCATTTTATGAATTGTCATTCCATGAGGATTTTAAATAGACTCAAATTGCCCTTCACTGTGGTTGTTCAGCAAAGTCAGAGATGGAAAATATGAAGAAATCACAGAAATGGTCAGACTATGTTTGTCTGAATGATATTTGAATTGTTTTTGTTTTTGGTTGACATTTATCACTCACACACACACATGCACACAAATCACAACTGTTTCTTGTTGTTTATTGATCTCTTTTTCAGAATTTTTTAATACTGGTTCTTGATTTCCAGGTCTTGGGAATTTAAAGATGAGTAAGTCAAGGTTCCTAATATCAAGACATACAGGTGTAAGAGATGCAGAACAATATGTTAAACAGAGGTGCAGATCTAAATATACACAAGTATCAAATAGTGTGAGGAATAAAGAGAGTATTGTCATTTCTCCTTTAGAGACACAGGAAAAGAAAGAAACAGCCATGAAGGGGAGAAACAGCGATGAAGGTAACATTGTTAAGGGAGTGGGGTGAACAGGGTGACTTAAGCAAGACAAAAATTGGCTTGATGGTTTTGGGAAATGGAAGCTCCACATGACTGGAGCATAAAAGGATCAATGTTTACGTGGATGTAGCCAAAAGAAAAGACTAGTCACGAGACCATTTATATACCATGTGGAAGACTAGAGATTTTAACTACTGGTTCATTGCAGTGACAAGGTGAGATATTATAAAAACGGAATCAAGGCAGTAGCAGTTTGACTCAAGAGGAAAATAATGAGACATCATAGGAAGGCAATAAAGCATTTCTTTTTAATTAGTATATGTTTGCAAAGCAATATTAATTGTGCAGAATCTGTATGCATATTAAATCTCAATCCATTTTACTTCCTTTTAGTACTGTATTTGGTGACATACTAAGAGTGATTGGCTTGGAATACGAAGCTTGAAAACCAGAATACATCTCAATTCTCTAGTTTAGGTGGCTGTGTACTATGTTTGTGTTAAAAGAACTGTGGATCCCATTTGACATCTCAAGATGGTGAAGTGGAAATGCTGGATGCATATGAAAGTAAGACTTTAACAACTGCAAAAACTACAGTGACCACAAAACCAACAGTAGCAGCAACAACAACAGCAGGAACACTGGAAGGAAACCTAACAAATATCAACGAGCTACACAATTGTATATTGCATTGCTCAATACTTTAAAAATAAAAATAAACATGAACTATCCTTAGACAGGAAAAAGTATAATAAGTATTTGTACAAGTGTAAGTGGAATGCAAAAACAAGTTTCTACAAAGGAGTTTCTTTTGAGCTTGATTTTTATGATAGTTTTATCAACTGGAAAAACAGAACCACAAATGCACTGAGATATAGTCATCCCTTGGTGTCTTGGAGGCCTGGCTATGGGACCTCCAATGCTCAAGTCCCTTATATAAAATGACACAGTATTTGTATATAACTAATGTAATTTTCCTGTATGTATAAAATAATCTCTACATTACTTATAATGCCAAATAAAATGTAAATACTATATAAATACTGTTATAGTATGTTGTTGAGGAAATAATAAGGAAAAAAAAGGTGTGCACATTCCGTAGAGAAGTAACTGTCATAAGCTAAACTTATGTTTACTTTCTGTTGCTTTAAAAATGCACAAGTCTGGGTAATGTACAGAGAAATGTGGTTCATCAGGTCAAGTGCTGGACACTGTCTAGTATTATATGGCTGCATTGGTTTGGTTTCTGGTGACAGCCTCCTGGGGAAGGGCACAACCGTGAGAGTGCATGAGGGGAGGAAATCCCATGACAGATACAGGACACCAATGGAATCTGGGGCCAAATTACTCTTTTGCTAAAAATTCATTCTTTCAGGAACTTAGTGGCATTCTGAGAGATCCACGTTAACCCCTTCTGAAGGCTGTTCTGAATGTTTTTCTGGGCTCCTTTCTTCAAGATTCCACCACTTCTCATTAGTATGACACTGAACCGTCTGGAGCCACACTTAAATCATATCCAAACCATAGCATAGGCCTAACTACCCCGTATGCGGACAAGATGGGTGGTCAGCAGTGCTCCAACATGTGCCTGAGAGAGACTAGGGGGCTGTGGAAGAAGCCGCCGCAGGATGTTGTCAGCATATTACCTTGTTCAAGTAAATTCAGTATCGTGTTCAACATGGAGAATCCAAATTTTACTTTTTAAAATTTTTCTTGGTTTTTTAAGTACTGTGATCTATATTTAATTGACCATGAAGATATAGAATTTCTATAGTTGGTATTGCACACCAACTATGTGAGGATTGCATTCTTTTAGAAAGATATAGAGTTCCTTCTTTTTCCCAGTTCCTGACATTTGTGTTGTACTTTTGGATTTAACTAGAAAGTTAAACTATATTTAACTAGAAAGCAAATGGCATGGTAGGCAAAAGAATTTACATGTTTAAAAAGCTAATGTTTTCAAAACAAGTTGAGAGTAGAGAAAGATGTTCCTTTTTATTTTTTTTTTCATTTTCATTTGATGACTGGATACATAGTTTGAAACCTGTAACACCTTGGAATTTGTCATTTTACCATTTGTTGAAAGTTTCAGAAATTCTTTTGGGCTAGGGATTACTCCAAAAAGGAGAATCTGTATTCATAAATTACCAAGTAGTATACATAGTCATAAACCTTTCTCATCTTATACATACTCAAGAATGATAGTCAGGAATGATTGCCTTGTGACAGTCTTGTTATTCTTCAATGTTCTTCAGTGTTCTTTAGAGTGACATTTGTTAACATCTTAAGCATAAGTGTTTTGTTTTTGTTTTTCTGTTTTTGAGACAAAGTCTTGTAGTGCAGGATGGACTTGAACTCACTTGTACAGCCAAGGCTGGTCTTGAGCTCACAAGGATCCTCCTGTCTCAGCCACCCAAGTGCTGGGATACAGGCCTGCACCTCCACATCATGCACACTTAAGCATGATTTGTCAGAAAATGCACCTATATGTTTTAAGTATCAAGGAATTTGTTCATTATTATTGTGGGGGGGATTTCCATTGAACTTTTATTTTTTAAAATTGCTGATAAGTAGTAAAATCTTGCTGTAGAGGTTGAAGAACATTTACTGTTGTCTAAAAACACTTTTAGGAATTAAAGAAAACATTGATAGACTTTATATGTTCTTATTTCAAAAACACCACTGACTGTTATTTTTTCATCACTTACTTGTACACCTGCATCCTCCTTTGACAATCTTGGCTTTTGTTTCAAAATTTACCTTGTGTTTTGTTTATCCTTTGTCCTTCATTTTATTTTCATGCACAAGAAAAATAATCTGTTCTCTGGAGGCTTGAAAATTTGAGTTACTAAAAACTTGAAGCACTGAACATTAGACTAGAAAACTGAGTATTTTCCCTTTTCTTGCTTTTATACTTTCCAATTTTGAAACAAGTTTCCTTAAATTATGAAAGACAAAACTTTCCTTTTTCTTTCATCATTCATAAAAGTGAACATGAGCAACACCAACAACATTAAATTCCCAACAAACATCCCATTGAAATCCTAACTAGTTTAGATGCGATCTTCACATCACAAAGGGATCTGTCAAATCTTGTTTCCTTCTCCAACTACCTCAGCTGCTTTTTTTTTTTTTTTTTGCCTTGGCTCAGTGCGTCTTACAATGTTGGGACTTTGATCTCCTGGGCCTCAGAAATTATAGAATATGGTCATATTTTAATTACCAGTGGGCAGATGAAACTACCTACTTACACATTGGATAGAGACAATTAGAAAGTAAGATGCACTTTAGGACTGCGTTTTACCCAAGGGAATCATAACAACAAGCCATATCCAGCAATTTATATCTACTGATGTACCATCTATCTATGTAGATGGGGGTCTCAATATAGCGAAGTCAGTAGCTGAGAGACCAATTGAACTTTTCAAACAGTGACTAGTATACACGTTCTTACTTTATTGTCTTTCTATGCATTTAAAGTGCAAGATTCATGTTTTACTTTCAAGATCAGATTCAAACTTAGAGGAAAAGAATATGATATTTAGTTGTTTGAGAAAATAAGGGCAAGAGAGAAAGAATGAAATAGTAGCTCTTTATATTTCAAATTCAACTCTAAAATAGCACTTTGCAGTGTTATCCTGAAGATTCACAGGATTTTTCTTTGCCTATTATTGTGTTTGACTTGTATCTGAATTTTCATGCTTGGTGTCTTGGTTACTTTCCTCTCATTGCTGAGAGAAAATACCTGACACCCAACATGAAGGAAGGAAAGGTTTATTTCTTACAGTTTTTGGAGGTTTTAGTCTGTACCCAGCTGGCTCCAAGGCAGGATGGCATGGGTGAGGGGCAACCATTCATGGTAGTCCACAAGTGACAAGAGATAAGAGGGCAAAAAGGAAAAAAGCACGCATCCTTCTGGCCCTTACATGCATTGTATGCTGGCTCCCTGCCCCTGAGCGGGAACAGTGCTCACACGACAATCCCAGTGCTAGAAAACAAGCCAATCACAAACACCAGATTCAGTTGCCTCCATGATTGCATGAGGCTTTGGGGAGGGGGATCCGAACACAAACAATAACACTTGGCTTCTCAAAATTATCCATAAGAAAGGCACATTTAAGCATAAAGGAGAAAGAGTCTACGTGACTGTTGTGAGGCTCATTTTAGTTTTGAAACACTGGCTTTGAATTTTGTTTTTGACAATACTGGTTGTGTGTTCTAGCCAAGGGAATGACCCTAAATGACACTGTACAGTAGCAATAAAGTAAGGGCAATAGTTTTATTTAGATTAAATAAAGTATTTAAAAAGATATTGAAATTGGATATTTCATAATTTGGAAATTAATATATGACATAAAATGGCATTAGCCAGCATAAATGTGACTGTAGTTATAAGTTTATTAAGGAACATGTTGGCTCTCTAATGAATCACATGATAAATTCTAACTTTAAAACCAGAGAAGGTGTCTTGTGACTATTTTCTCATATAATGAGGTAGTGTGCATATTTTACCAGTTTTGAAATGATTTATAGTACTTTATAATATTTCTCAGAGAGGTTTAGTCTCTGAGTAGCTATCAGTATAGTTTGTGATCCTTAAGTTGTCTTTGTCTAGAACAGTAAAACCCCTCCTCTCCAAGTTTGTTTCCTTTTCAAAGTATTCTCAGTGTTGCACATGTTACATAAATGAACATTTCTCAAAAATTTTGATAGTTGTCTTTATAATGAAGATATGGAAATAGAAAATTAACAAATGTAGAGCACTTGCCTAAAATATGGGGAGCACAGTCAAATAAAGATGAAAGTCAGAATATAAATAAATCCTTGCTTAACTGGATGAATTCTACTGAGTTGTAGGAAAGAGAATGTAATCGCAATGTTGATTATTTGGATAGAGACAATACCTAGTGAAATGTAAAATATGTGGATGGAAAAACAAAGAAGAGTTACAAACATATCAAAGAATATACCAAAAACTGTTGAATTTGCAGGGCAAAATATAAAATCAGTACTCTGGGGGACAGTGAATATCTCTGTACTTGGCTGACATTTTTATAGCATTTCCTCTACTTCTTAGTGATTTACTAAGGCAGTCTCCTGGTTCCTGTAGTTTTTGGTCTCCTAAATTGCACATCTCACACATTCCAGCTTGTGCTTCCATAAGATACAGTGAACCTTCTCCTTCTGGTCACAACATCCCTACAGTTAACTCCTAAGAGTACACTTAAGAGATTGCATTTTTATAATGAATGACATGTGATTTCTATTAAGTGGCCTTAAGAGACTGTGGATCAGTATGTACATGACCTTTCATTAATCCTTTCCCTG
>PVJX010046072.1:0-12485 GCA_004027295.1 Dolichotis patagonum | reverse complement strand
AACCATTTACTAAAAACCATTGAATTATACACTCAAAATGAATACATCTTATGATATAAAAAGTGTATACCTTTAGGAAGTTGTTAAACAAAACAAAGCAAAACAAGAAATAAACAAACCAGGGGCCTGAGGATGAGTGGCTGGAGGCAGAGAGAAAGCAGGCTGGGTTGTGAGTAGACAGCCGATGCTGGGAGCCAGTCAGTGCTGGGTCCGCAGTGCTGCTGTTGTGTGCTGCTTAGTTGTCCCTTCAGGTACCGTAGATGTTAGGAGGATGGCAGATGGTGACTCTTCTCTGAGTTTCCAGAAGTCATTTCTCTGAGACTACGAGTCAGCTAACCCTAGGTCAGGCTTTCTCCTGGTGGGGACAGCCCACGTGCAGACAGTGAGAGGGTGTGAATGTCTATCACTTCACCTGTTCCAAACCAGGAGAAATCCCCAGAGGGCTGTCTCAGCTCTGGAGTTCTGGGAATGGGCCTTGGTCTTTGTGGAGACTGCTTTCAAACCCAAGTCCTCTGCCTTCCAGCCCTGGTTCCCTTGCTGACTGCCGATCCCAGCTGCTCTGCAGAAAACTGTTTGCACCCAAACCTCTGGTCCAGAGGCTGTTTCCAGGGAAACTGACTAAGACAGAGGCTCATTATATATTTTCTCTACATTTGCAAATGCAGAACATTTTTCATCAAGAAATAGAAAAAGTTCAAAAGTTCCCCAAATGGAAGCTACAAACTCTATGAAAAATGGATCACAGACTCTAGTGAATACCGAATTTGATATTCAAAGATAGAAAGAGATAGGACAATATGGGGCAAGAAGACACCCCTGGCTGCTCCTGACCCCACCGTCAGGGCTTACACGGCTCTGCAAGGACTTGAGACGCGCAGATGGGTTTGCTGAACTGAGATCTGTTCTCAGCCCTATGGTCTGTGATCAAGAGCATGTGGTCTATGCTTTAAGAAAGGAAGACAAGGAAATCTGAGTATTGAGATTCTCAGAAGGCAGCAGGATGCCAGGAAAGCATGCCCCCACTCTGGGTGGTAGAGTGCATTTGTTTCCTCCATTTGGTACAACTGTAACCTTTATTAGAAAGCCTTCCAGCTGGAGGATAATTTCAGCAATTCAATCATTTAAGGATACTGATCTGGGCTGGCTTTAGAATGTGCTCCATATATTCAATCTATTACATTCAAAGGAGGATCTGGAAAATTTCCTTCCTTTGGAGAATCCAGCAGCCCCAATCACTTGGAATTGCCTTGCTGAAAAAAAATAAAACCCTCAAATCTTATTAGAATTCTCTGGTTATCTGACCATTGCTAACTCACAGTGGTCCACTAGACGAACCTTGTTACTCTACTAGTAAGTCCCCAACCAAAGTGAGGTAAGTTACTGATTTAGCTACCTCACTGCTATGGCATGTGTTGTTCTTTGCAGAAACCCAGTATTTCCCAAATGGGCACTGCCTCCTCAGTTCCCAGACTTTGTCCCAGAACCACCTCGGTTCACCTCCTTTGCCTCGTTCGGTCTTGTCCTTCTCCAGCTTTAGGCTCAGCTGGCTCCATCAGTCTCTACTGTCTGCCAACCTCGGATCAAAATTTTCCCAAAAAATGTCAAACTGCATCTGTAATGAACATGTACAGAATTTTCCTTTTCATGCAGTGCAGCAACTATTTACACACTAGTTACACTGATTTTGGTATCATAAGAAACAGGTGATTTAAAGCAAACAGGCAGAGGTGTGTAGGTTGTGCGTAAACACTATTCCATCTAATGTGAGGACTTGGGCTATGGCAGGTTTTGGTACCCTCAGGATTCATGGAACTCATTTCCCTGGATATTGAGGGATGACTGTACCTAAAACAGTCTTCTCTCCCTATGAATTTCCCTCACAGCCTCGTCCCTTGGTTTAATTTTCACATCACCCCAAACTAGGAGGGCTGGGAAGCATCTCACAAATGGAGGGCAGAGAAGGGAACTGGGGGAGCTACTGAGTATGGCCCCAAAAATGTACAGAAGTGGGAAGATTATACTTCAAATGGCAGAATGAAATAGCACAAAGGTCTGTCCTGTTGCAATCCCTATTATTGTATGATACTTTTACAGTTAGAAAATACATTTGACATAAATAATACCACCTTTCAACCCATGATAATTATGAATTTTGTCCCTTTCAAGACAATTTGTGCAATTTCACTTAGCTTCACAGGCAGGTTATTACTGGACTTCTACCAGGATAAAAATAGGTTACAGGAAGATACATGATTTGGTTGGTAAGATGCTGAGACGACGTAAACAGTCTGTGAGATTAGAGTTCACGGCTTTTAAATTTTTCTGATTACAAATAGTAAATGTTCAGTACAGATAATATAGAACATACACAAACACACAAAACTTTAAACTATCACATAAAACACCCCCACCCAACAGTACCCACAATTACATTTTGCCATTTTTTTTTTGCTTTATACTGAGATCAAGTTTATATAATATATACACTTATATGTACATATATAGCATGTTGAGTTTTTCAGGAAATACTCAAATATCATCTGTTCTAATATTCATTCAGGTAATTCATAAAATAATCTTGATGCTGGCATAATATTGTGATTATAGAATATCTTTTTAATAATACACTCCTTAATAGATACTCTTCTTATTGTAAATAACAGTGAACAGAACAACTTGATCTAAACAACTTTGCTTACATGTTAGATTACACCTTTGCATTCCATTCCTAGAAAAGAAACTACAGCACTAGATAAAATACTGAGAGGCAAGAAAATACTTGTTTCATTCCCACCAAAAGTCTCATCTTTTAATTCTAATATTTATCCATTTGATAGGCTATGCACATACACTTTAATTTGCATTTCTTTAGTAGTGAATTTGAACATTTAAAAATGTAAGTCATTATTAACTCGTCTATGTTATTCTTCAAATTCCTGTTCACTAATTGCATTAAGGTAAAAATATCTTTTTATTCATGGAAATCATTATGAGTTCTTACTTTGGGAGGCTTTAACCCTAAAGCCTGTCAGTTTTTGAAATATTTTTCCATTTGATAGTTGTCTTCTAATTATATCTTCCATGTTCTGTCACCTACAGATTATTCTAAGTTGGATAATTAGATATACACACATGTTCTTCCACTAGTTCTTTTACTGAGAACACTCCTTCTATCTTTCAAATACAGTATTTCTTCCCAAAGATTTTGTGATTTGAATTTCAACTTCACATTAATTTATAAATTATTTTACTTAGAATTTGTATTAATTTACCCTAAGTTGTGTTAATTTATTAACCTGTATTTAGTCAAGTATTGTTTAATTTAATTCATTGAATTTTTTTTTTTTGGCATGTAGAGTACTAGTCTCTTGGGTTCAATAAACTTTCGGTAGTAATAGTCCTGTTTATTTTAGTTACCATGAAGGCCATTCGGAGCATATTTCTTGTTTATCTGTGCTTATCTCGTAGTTCATGTCCCTATTGGAGAAGCACCTGTCAAACCTAGGACTGAGAATAAGTCACGATCATTGGCAATCTTCAACCACTATACAAATAAACATTTCTAACATAAAATGCCAACAACAGACACCACCAGGGCATCCTGATGGAACTAACACCACGGCCGGAAGTACGAGCCAAGACCAGGGCAGATTCCAGCCCAGACCCCTGGAATGGGGGCAGGGCTGGGCAGGGCAAGCAAGGAGGAATGGGGGGTGGATATCAAAACCTGGGGGCTCTGCCAGACAGCAGAGCCTGCAGGTGAAGAAAAGTTTTGCTTTGCAATGATTTCACTGTTGACAGATGTAGCACTCTCCACAGGCACACTCCGTGTCTGGATTTCTGTTTTAGAATGGTCATTCTGGTATAAAAAATAGAGCCATGGTGGCAGAACTATGGCATGTGAACTGCAGAGGGCTGCTGGTATCATTAGAAGCCCTAAAAAGTTTGTCATCACTAGATTGGGGGAAGGTGAAGGCACAGACACCATCCAGAGGCTGCGGTCCCAGCCCAGCAGAAGGATGAGTCAAGATCAGCCCAAGGAGCAACAGGGAAGGAAAGAAAGAAAGAAAAGACCGCGAAGCAGCAGCAGCGCTGGGTTGGTCACAGAGTGGGAGACGGGAGGAAGCGGGGTGGGGTGGGGGGCAGAACCTTCAGGGAGAGGGTGCGAGGCGTCTCCATCCAGCCCCCTGCCCTTGCATCTGAAGTTTGGCAAAGGCAAGTCACACTGCAGCTGCTCCCACTAGAACTGGCCAGGAAATGCTGCTGTTCTCTTGGGCACTTGGGGTCTGTACCTGGACCCCCAACCCTCCAAATGGGTGCACGGCGAAGGCCCAGAGGACTGAGACATGCGGCATGGTCTTTAGGGCTGAAGGAGGAATGAGATCCTCGGCAGAGAGCATACCAGTGCTGGCCCGCTGGCCAAATGACCCTGGGCAGCCCGTATTTAATCAGAACAAGCAAGGAGTTGAGTGGACAATGGAGGAAACCTGAGCAGGATTTTGGAGGGGAGGGTGTTCAAGGACCCCTCTGAGCAAGAGACAATGCTAATTAGGGAAAACTGTCCAGAAAGTCTCCAGGTGGCCTCAGCTGTGGCCTGTCTTGCCCCCTGAGGTATCTCCTCGTTCTCAGTTCAATCATGCCCCGGCCACGGCACAGCCCTGCACGTGTACTCAGCTTCAACACTCCCCAACAGCCACTAAGCTAGAATGAATCCACCTGGCAGCAAGCCATGGCCACGGTCAGACTGCTCCATGGAAGCAGAAAAAGAACCAGCCAACATAGAGAAGGGGTGAGGGAGGGTGATCAGGAGAGAGAAAAGGGACCCGAGAGAAGAATGCAGTGGCTCATGACTGTGGGGCACTGTTCGTACCCAGGCAGATGCTCCTTTCAGCTGGTAGAAGACCAGTTCTTGATGAGGTTTCTCACTTGCTGAGGAATCTCAAGCAAGCACCAATGCCTGCTACACTGGCGTGGGTAGCCAGGTGGACCATGATGTGACTCAGCGAGGGAGGGAAGACGGGGGGAAACAACATCCAGGACGAAGAGTGTCAATCTGGAATCAGGCCTTGCAGACAGGTCCAAGTGAATGCACAGAGCATGTGCTTACCCATAAGCATGTAAGATTGGTTTCTTTGTTTATTTTTCATGCATTCTTTGTTGGGTTTGTATTGAAATATTTTTCAACATTGCAAAAATACAAATCCCTGTTTAGGAAACACTAAAACCATAATGATACAAGTTGTATTATGGTTCTAAAAATGCATGGCTTACAAATTAATAAACTGCACTACTTTCACTGGAACACGGCAGTGATGTGAATAAGTGAACTAACCCACATGTTATGATGTTTATCCGTCCTCCAGTTAGAGACAGAGTCATTTGAGCTGAGGTCGCTTGCAGCCCATTTGCTCCTTGTTCTCTGGGCAAGGTGGTGAAGGAGCAGCAAGGCGGGGCTGTAACCGTGGGGAGGGGAAAGAGGGGATGAGGGGACAGGGTTCACGGTCCTCCTCACGGGGAAGAAACACGTGGGCTGCTTGGAACAAGACAGGCTCCAGAAGTCCTGGCATCTGGCAGCAGGATGGAACTCTCTGGACACAAAAGGGCACGTCTCAGGACACACTGGATCTGGCTATTCTCCACGTTCAGTCCCAGCTGGTGCCAAGACTCAGCGAGAGGAGACTCAGCCTTCACTGGCTCAGGGCTCCTCAAGGTGCCCACAGTGGAATTTCAATCAAAATTGGCTTAGCCTGCCTCTCCCCTGCAATCTGAGCAAGATGCCAGCCGTCTCTCAGCCCCACAGTGACGGAGGGCCCAGAGGGTAGGCAGGAAGGGGCATTGCAGGGTTCAGCCATTCAATTAAGTCCTTAACAGAGATGCCAAGTGTGTTGGCCCATACCCCTTAGAATTAGAACCTGCCGGGCTGCCGGCCTCACATCTTGGTTTGTTGCTCCCTCCTGAGGGGACAGGAGGGCATTGGGGTTTGGTGGCCACAACTGAGTGGGACAGAGAGGGCTGAGTCACCAGCTTCTACTGGTGCTGTCACTTGGGATGGTGTGAGAAAGGTTAAGAGTGAAGGTTGCTCGGCTTCCTGCTCAGTGAACCCAAATAAGATACTTCATCACTAGGACTCACATCCATAAAGTGGGCATAGAAACTGCACCTGTCTCAGAGGATCATTAGGAAGACTAAATAACATAAAGAATGAGTCACGCAAAGCAAACTCTTGACAAATGCTAGCCATCATTATTATTAATATGATATTATGCAAGGCACCTCGAGCTAAGCAGATGCTTAAGCTCCTATCTCTCCTTCACCCTTATTTAATGCATGCTTGCTGAACGCTTGTTTTGTGGCAGGCAGTCTGCTGGGTGGGGGAGAGACCTGTGTTAAAGCCCATATCCACCAACCAAGAACTACCAAGGCTCAATTCCGTTCTAACAGGCAATTATAAAGGGTACACAGAGCACAGACAGAAAAAGCATATCCAGTATTAGTAAGAAAAATACACTGAAGTTAAGGGATAAAATGGACAGCACACAAATTTGCACCATGAACTTTTCTGTGCTTGGTGTAAGCAGGTCACAAATGTGGTTCTGAGATGTTTCTCACAACTAAATCAAAGAGTGTGTCATACAGCAACTGCTCAAGAGAAGTCCACTGATCTGGGGCGCTAGACTGAGTCAAGTGGCTCAGTCCGCAGACTGTTACAGCTTAGGGTTTGATCTCCTCACTTTTAAATCTCAGGCATTTCAAAAACATGTAAATAACTTAGAAAATGAGCATAGAATGGCTGTATATAGATGATATGAGTGCGGCGTTGAAAGTCATAATAAAACAAAAATCTGATTTCCGTTCTTTGGCTAAGGAAAGCAAGTTCAATTCAGAAACCATTAAACCATGTGAGCCAAATGGCTCGAACAAATACACACAGGATCATTAGGAACAAATTGGATTGGGGTGCACATCATAACATAAACGAGTGGGGAGCCACTGGCTGGCATTCTAATCTTGATGTTTCCAGAACATTACCTGGTGTTATAATTCATCTATGGCTCTAGATACTGTGGAATGGTTAATTGCGAATGTCACCAAGGACACAGACCCAGGATCTAATTATTGCCAAGCCTGGTGGAAATTCAATCAAGCAATGAAGCAGCTCTTTGCCACAAACTATTAGAAGCTTGATGCAGGCTTTTCCTCTCACTTCCCTGGCTTCCTGAAACTGGGAGATCAGCTGTAACTACTGCCCAGCATGCATTTCAGTTTTAAATTCTGTCTAGTTTTGCTAAATCAAAACTTCTGATCTTTTCTTTTGGCTTCAGCTCCACTGCTACCAAGGAGGCTGGCTTCCTGGCTCTCAGGAGTGGGGATGGCTTTCTAGCTATGCTTGCAGACTGCTCCTCTTCAAGTCTATCTTTCCATTACCCAGGACCAGAAAGAAACAGTATGCTCTGCTCCAAATTGGAGGTGCGGGGTTCTGGATGAAGATTAGAGTGCAGGAGTGACACCTCAGCATTCTCAGTAACTGCTGTATGCCAAGGACTAGGCTTAGGATTCTATGGAGCAGCAGGACTGCCCAGTCTTCGAGGGATATACTATCATTGTGTCTACTCAACAGGTGAGGAAACTGAGGACATATACTATCATTGTGTCTACTCAACAGGTGAGGAAACTGAGGGACATGAGAGGTAGCGACTTGTTAGATGTAGACGCTGGAGCCAAAGCGGTAGAGTGAACCCAGACGAGGCCCATTTTGGCTCCACCACCTGCACTGTCAATCATGAGTCCTTCCACATCTCCCTGTCTCTCAGGCAACTGTCCTGGCCTGAACACATCACGACTAGGTCACTGGGTCACTCACAGAAGCCTCCTAAAGTTCTCCCTGCCTCCACCACTACCCCATAGCCCACTCCAACAGAACAGGAAGCCATGGTGGCTCTTTCAAATCTCAGTCAGATCACAGTTTTCCTCTGCTGAAAATCGTCCGGTGGCTCTGCATTTTTCCGAGTCAACTGTAAGTCCCTGCTCAACTGTCCCTTTCCACTGAGGTTCACCACCCAGCCCTCGCCTTAGACTCTCTGATCACTCTGTGATCCCTTCATTTTTCTATAATACTCAGCACCTCATACTACACTACTGGCTTATTTATTAAGTGTCCAGACACTGTTTCCCTGCTCCACAGAGGGAGAATTTTATTGTGTTTTGCAATGTACAGCTGCTCCTGACACAAAGTGCACAGTCTATCAAGATTCAGTGAATAAAAGACACACACAGAACTGCCTGGTCCCATTTTCCAAAGCTCCATTATTGTGGCCATTCCATTATTGCCCAACCATGGTGACAGGAAGGTATAAAGAATGCATCAGTCAGAATAGTAATAGCTTTAATAAGGCAGAAAGGGCTACTTCAATTACAGTAGATCCTTGATTTACGAACTCAATTTGTTTGCAAGGGTTGGGTGTAACTCAAGTTGGTTGTAAGTCAAGACTATTTTTCCCATAAGAAACAATGGAAATAACCATATGCATTTCCCAAATGTGTACCCAAAGCACCCCTTAACTAACCTTTACACAATAAAAAATGGTTGTATAGTGTCATAATTTACCAGAAACATCAATAACTTTCTTAGTGTATCCACAAAAACTTATAAAATATACCTACTTTACCAGAAACAACAATTTCACACTGTATTCTCCATTTGGCTTGCAGGAAGGGAGGATGACACGGAAGCTAGTTACTGTTTGGAAGGACAGTCCCCTTCCACAGGAACAGCAGGAACCTGGCACTGGGGTCCGTTTTCTCCTCAGGACAGTCTGTAGCTCACCAGCACCTGCTTCTGCCTCACCAGGTCTCGACCTTTTCAGAACTAAAAACTAGTCTAAGATTGTCTTTAACACTTTTTTTTTTTGTACCAGGGATTGAACTCAAGACCTCGCACTTGCCAGGCAGGCACTTGTGCCACTGAGCTAAATCCCTGGCCCCTACACTGTTCTTTTCAGTTGTGTTTGCTTTCTTTCCCTTCCCTTCCTTTCTTAGCTTCTTTTCTAGTCTTTTTGGTGCCATTTTGATAGCAGTAATCATGGCAATTATGTAACGCCCTGACAGAAATCATACCCCCAATGCACCTCTGAGCTCAGACCGATGCTTACATGCGCTTTCCTGGCATCACGAGTCTACAACCGCACAAGTGGCTGCATTTGGATCGAAACTCAAGATCTTGGTCTTCAGTTAAACCTAACATTCTGGTAGTAGCCCAAGTTGTTTGTATGTCAGGCCAGGAGTAACTCTAAGGTCTACGGTACTTTTCAGTTTTTTCATGTGTAAGAATGTCATATTACATTTATGTCCCTACAGAATCTGCAGTTGTTATAATCTCTTATTTGGAGGAGTGACACTACAATAATCATCTCCAGTAATGGGATTTCTTTTAGACTCTTCTATAGGCAGGCACCTGTGTGCACGTGTACACGTACATGCTTATACACACACACAAGCACCCATGCTTTCTCTCTCTCTCTCTCTCTCTCTCTCTCTCTCTCTCTCTCTCTCTCTCTCTCTCCCCAAAAGCCAGGTACCAGCAGTAACTTTGGCAGCCATGGTACAGAACTCTGCAGCAAGGAAAATGGGTGAACAAGTAGAGTTAAAAGGGCGGAGAAAGCCGTCTGCTTCATCTAACTCAGCCTTGCACTGCACAAAGCCATCATCTCCTTATAACGACTTTAGAAGTGAGCCTCTGAGACAGTCTTACTATTACGCCAATAACACCATACTGACTCACGTCTTCCAGAGTGCCCTAACTCATAGCCTACCGTTCCTAAGAGTGCATCAGGTTAGGCCACTTCAAACACTGCTGTCTGAGGCTGATTCACAACTGTAGGCTACCTCAGTCTCACAGTGGCTAACGACTCTCAGGCAGGGTCTCTGCTCATGGGCTGATATTATAATGCATTCCAGTGCCGTGCAGGCCTAACTAGGCCTGCCCACCCATCTGCCCATGCAGCCAGGTGGATCCCCAAAGTAGCTGGGGTGGCCCCCATATGCACCAAAGTGGTTCCCAAAATCTAATTATCCCCATATGCAAATCTGCCACATTTCTGAAGACTGAGCAGCATCGGTCCACACAGCAAGTCCTGAATTGCAACTCAGTAGGATGCAGACAACATCTCAGCCTCACCCTCAGGAAGGCCCCAGACACATTTTCCAGCTTAAATGGTTGTCATCCATTTCCAAATAGAATGCATTTGAGAGAGTCGCTGGCTTTTACCTGCATCCCATGATATTCTACAATCTGACCTCACACGTAGTTGGAAAAAAGACAGGAAAACAACAAAAGTCATGCCTCATTGGCTTGAGGTTGGTAACTGGACTTTGGGATGTGATGTATTTCAGGGAACCATATGGGAGATTGTGCTCAAAAGTGACTCTTACCTCAGTTATAACTTGTGTCTGTGAATGACTTATCATCCCGATGATTACGCTTGTTCTAAAACACAAGGGGCCAGTACACAGTGCACATAATTAGAGTACAGATGTTATCAAAACAGACTGCTCAAGTATTTGCACACTATGTAAAAAAGCTACTGGAAGCAAACTATTAAGAAATACAAACTATTATATAAGCAGGGACCAGGATGCTTGCTTTATGCTCAGCAATGGCTTAAACTCAAATCACAAAGACATCGTGACTTGTTCCTTTTGAGTCATCACATCTCTGGACTTGAAAGAGCTGTTTAAAGATCTCTTCATTAGAGCCTACCATTACCAAAGTGAGCCTCACTCTTGCTACCCTTGCAGCCGGGG
Source organism: Dolichotis patagonum (assembly GCA_004027295.1). Lineage (NCBI taxonomy): Eukaryota > Metazoa > Chordata > Mammalia > Rodentia > Caviidae > Dolichotis > Dolichotis patagonum. The sequence goes on along the minus strand of PVJX010046072.1, from coordinate 1,685 downwards.
TAATGAGTTTTTACAGAACACTAAGATCCCAGCTGCTAGCTACTTGGCTCCCCACAACTGCAAGCCGCTGACAGCAGGGGGCGCCTGCAGCTCCTGGACAGAGGAACGTGCTGCAGAAGTGATGTGTGGTGTATTACAGCTCTTTATGGGTACGGCTTTAATACACCTGCTCCCCACTTTGGTGCCTGGTGGCTGGGGAAAGGAAACTTTGCTCAAACTCTTATCTAGTTGCACAAACAAGCACAAAGAATTTTAAAACTTAACTATTCAAAACAGGCACAGTGGTACATTCCTATAATCCTAGCATTCTGGGAGGCGGAAGCAGGAGGGTTACCAGTTCAAAGCTTCCATAGGCAACTTATTAAGGCCTTGTCTCAAAATAACAAAAACGGTTAGAAATGTAGCTCAGTAAGAAGGTTCTGCATCCAACCCACCACACCAGAAAAGAGCTGTTCAGTGGAAGTAAAGCTCCATCCATGTTTGAAAGCCATAGTCACAGTCGGTGACATTATGGGCTTGGAAATATAGAAGACAGGTAGGCAAATCCAAGATCTTTCACTTAGGTAAGTCATGTACATAACTCGTGTGGTTCTCTGTATCTCAATTTTCCCATCCTTCAGAGAACTAGTACAGAAACTTAATCATAAAAATTACATAGTTTTGCACCATACGAAGGAGGTTTAAAATGACTAATAACAATGATAACATGTTCTGCCTTTGGCTTGTGTAGAATTATTTTTAGGGACACATTTTTCTTAATGCTGCTGCAGAACTGGGTCTAATTAAAGTCGACTGTATATAAATCTGTTTTCCATTTGACTACAGTATTCTACTCTATGATTAAAATGTCATCAATTCTAGTTTTTAGGCTAAGCACATAGCTTGATGAACTATTTATTAGCCAGGGAAAAGTATATGGCATGTGCATAAGGGTGAAACATTGAAAGGCTGTGCCATAAGAATTCCTTTTCAATGTGTTTATAATATATGGGGAGAGTAGAAAAATTAGTACTTGTTTTTTATATTGTACTTATTTTGAAAATGTTAAATGCTGCTGCTAAGCCATTATGCAAACATAAGATTTAATGAAAAATATTCTTTGTAGGGGAGGATCCACTTTCAGTATATGAACATCTGATGCCAACATTTAATTCTTTCATGGCCAATAACTGGAAATCTCAGAGCAAGTGCTATTTTGAGCCCACCTCTGTTACGAACAGTATGCAGGATTACATTAAAAAATGCTGATCTTGAACGAGTTAGAAATTTTTTTTGGTTTTAAAAGAAAAAAATGGTATAAAATTTTAAAACAAGATTATAGGAGAGTAATAATAGCACATTGTGCATTGTTATCTTCAAAGTGGTTGCTCATAAGATGGAGGCATGAAAAGCTGGTGAAACAATATAGGCACAAAACTTTCCTTTCAATGAACTAATAGCAATTAGTAGTGTAACTATTTTAACTATTTAGTGTGTATATATATATTTTCCCCTTTTCCCTTCCTTCTTTTCTCCTTTTCCCTATCGCAGTTTCTCTGTGCTCTTGAACAGTTTCTTCCCATTTCACAATATGTATCGCACATTTTGGATCTTATTTACTCTTTCAGCTGTTATGCTAGGGAGACAATACGATGTTTACATATGTGAGACTGATTTATTTCACTTATGAGTATGGTCTCAAATTG